>PVKN010014909.1:0-18848 GCA_004027915.1 Capromys pilorides
GTCCTGTAAACAGTGAGTTCTCAGATTCACTAGTTCTTACATTCTGTTTTGTAGCTGATCAGGCTCTGGTCTCTATTAAGTCTTTCTTTGGTTTATTTTATTGTTGCTTCTTCCTCAGTGCATTGTTTATATTCTTTCTTGCTTGTTATTTATTCATTCATTCATTCATTCATTCTGGTACCTGGGATTGAGCTCAGGACCTTGCACTTGCCAGGCAGGCACTTAAGCCATTGAGCTATCTCGCCGGCCCCTTTCTTGCTTGTCAACGTAAGTACTTTAAGGCTGTGAATTTTCCTATACATGCTGCTTTAGCTGTATCTTACAGATTTGTGTAATGCTTTCATCAAAGCTCACTTTTTCCATGTACATTTTGTAGTTTTGGTTTTGATTTCCTCTTTGGCCTGGAAGTTAGTTAAGATGGAAGTTTAAAAACTGCCTAGTTATAGGAGTTCCTTTTATGTTTTATGACAGTTTTACTGTCACTGTTTTACAATCTGCTCTGTACCATTTCTACATATTATTCATACTTCTTTGTGCCTTAGTCTACAAAAACTTGTGAATTTTCTCTGTGCATTGAAAAGATGGAATGTGGTCAGTTTAAAGTATAGCTTAATGATTCCTAATTTGCATACCTTATTAATTACAAGATAGAGGTCTCCATTGTCCTTATATGTTAGTTCCTTACAAATATAAGGCATTAGCTGTGCCTTGCGTTTGGTATGGTGAATCAGTCTCACACTGTATATATCTCTCCTCCTACCTTCTGTCACTTTGCTTTGGAAACTTTGCTGCTGCCATTTCAGCCAGCAGAAACACCTGACTTGGGTTTGTTGCTATGGATTACATTTTGTACCCACCGCAGGGGCCTTTCCTGGGACTCATTTAATGCTTTTGGCCTGGATTTACTCCACATCTGAAATGTGACTCTAACTGAAGTTTTCTATTTAGGAAACTTACGGGTCGCCCTTTCTCTTGCTTGCTACCTTGCAGTCTCTGCTCTGAGGTCTCAGCCATGTTGCCTCAGAGGGAGGAAGAGCCGCGGGAGCTAGCACTTGACCTCTTCAGAAGCCTGCCAGCTTCTTCATTGTGAAGCTCAGCAGCTTTCCTTGGGGTTTTGCTCTGTTCCTCTTTGAACCTTAGATCAAGTTTGTTGTTTCTAGAAATTTATATCTTAAATTATATCTTTGAATTTTTAAAATTTGATAACCATCATTCTCTTTATGATTACTTAGCAGCTGTTGCATGTACCTTTTTTCTCCTGAATTTTTTAAAAAATTTCGTGTTATTTTGCTTTCTTCATCAGCCCTGTTGCCACGTCTCCCACAGGTGTTTCAGGAGCGCTGCTTTAATAGACATCTCGTCTTTGAAATTTTCATTTCTCTCTTTCATCTCACCTTTGGGCTCTGTCAACTTTGTTTGAATTTCTCTTGTATTCACATTGTTTGTTTTGCTGCATTTTCTTTGAATGTAGTTCATGCTGCTTTTTTATCATTTCCTTCAGCTTAGTAATTAACGTATTCATTTGTCATGTGCTTGTCTTGTTCCTTGCCCCGCTTTTTATTTGTACCTTTGCAGATCCCATGTTACTCCTTGTATTAGTACCATTCCTATTTCTCATCTTTGAATAAAATGGGGTTTGTCTAGCTGCACGTTAGCTGTGGTTAGGACATGGTTTCAGGCTAAAACAAATTCTCCCAGCTTCAGTTAACATAAGGGAGGGGGAGCAGGAGGGGAAGGAGCAGGAGTAGTAGGTGCTTACTGCTGCTGGTGTTGGGAGCCTCTCCTCTCCCAGGGGTGCCCCTGTGTGTGTTTCAGCAGAGGTGTCCTTGCAGTGGGGGCTCCCACTGACCCGCCCCCAAGCTCACCTGTAACTGTAGACAGGCGCGCTCTGCGGCTGCGGAGCTCCACTCTCCCACACAGTGCGCACTGTCTGTGGACACTGGCTCTGGACATGGTGTCACTGAGTCCGTGGCATGTGGCCGCCCTTCCAGATACTTCGTTGCCATGGGTTCCAGATGATTACCCAGTTTATCAAGGCCAGAGCGTGTTTCTTTTTTTTTTTTTCAGTGTCTTCAATTTTAAGACGATTTTTTTTTAAGAAAAACATTTCACTATCTTAAGAGCAGAAGTTTGAACTCTAGTGCTCTTCAACTTTGATAATAATACACAAGGTATGACTGAAAAATATGGTGAATATTAATTTTTTTTCATTTATTATGGCAAAAGACACATTGCCACCAGTTGCCCTCACAATACCTCTCATTTCTAACATACTTACCCCGTCATGTGTGCTACTTTCTTAAATAGTTCTGAAGTCCTTTTGCATGAGGGACTTCAATTGTGTTATTGTGGCTGTCCTAAATTAATTAAGAAAAATTATCTTTCATGATCTTTCTGATTTGAGGAAAGACGAAGTAGTATAATGCCTTATCCGGAGAATAAGGTAGACAAGGACACTCTGTACTGTCTTCATGAGTCTGCCTTTCCGTGGGATGGCCTTTGGTAGCAGTATTCACTATATCTTTGGTCACACCTCTTAAGGATACTGACGAGATTTCCAGAACTGCTTCTCAAATTGACAAGAATGATGGGGAAGGTGTGTTGAAGGCAAGGAAGACTGGCAGTGTCTTTTTCTGTAATAAATCTTTCAAAATATAAGCATTGACTGCATTGTAATCACGCCAGTGGTTTACACCAGAATTAGACCTGCTGTGTGGATGAGGGTCGTAGGGCCTGGGAGTTACTGGGGAGGACCCAGCCCGGTGAGAAGAGACTGGCAGTCTTTAGCTGGAAGTCCGCACACAGGATGCTGTCTTACGTGGCCGTTTCTCCTCTGTCTACAAAGGGGACCTTCTGTTGCTCTGTTGCTTTTCAGAAGCTCTGAATCTTTTATAGTGGCTTTATAGATGAGCAAGCGAGTATTTCAATGCTAAATTTAGTTTTAACCTCCATTAGAGGAACTCTTAACCAAACCAGCGAGGAGTAGCACTCATAAGACATCCACCATCCACTGGATTTCTGTTCTGCTGGCTGTGGGCTTAAACTTTATGGCATTATCTCCTATCTTCACAGGGCAGAATAGTCTTAGTCATGTCAGAGTCACCAGCAGGGGTGCTTGGAGGCTCTGGCTTGGGCTGTTTCTCCGCGGGGCCCTTCTGTCCGCTAGATTAATGTACTCATTCAGTTAGCAGTGTCTGGACTCCAGGTATGGGGTTCTGTAAAGATAAAATGAGAAGATTCACAAAGGGCACCCCTGGGTGTTTTGTTCGCATCTTTCAAGCTGGGTAATGCTGCCAGCTTCCATGAACTGAGGGGCAGTTCTCCAGAGCAGCATTTGTAAACACACCCAACACTTAACTTGCATGTTTTCAACTAGCAGTTTGTAGCCATTCATTAGTCCCTATGAGGTAAGTCATTGCTGTCTCGTTTGCAGATGAGGCAGGCAGCGTGGAGAAAGGTTAAGAGATTTTTTTTCCAGGGTCAGCAGTAAGTCCCTGGAGGGAGAGCTGAGCCAGGGCCTCAGTCCATCCGTCCACCCATCCATCTGTCCGTCCATCCGAGGCTGAGCCTGTGAGCTGGATCTCTTGTTGAAGATGCCAGCGTCTTGGCTCCCTTTCCCACCTGCGTGGTAAACACAGTCACTGCATCTGACTGTGCCGTGATCCAGGCTGTGTTAGAAAACATGGCAATGGATGAGCAAAAAGAAGAGTGAAATGAAGTTGTTTTTCAACCAAACATTTCAGACCCGGAAGCTATGACCATTTTACTTAAGAATTGTTGATACTGTCTCCTTGATAAAATTTACATAGAGAAGCATTTTAGAGAAAAAACAGGCTTAATGGGGGATGATTTCCAAGGAGTAGAAAGTGAATTAAATTTCCATTTGTTCTTTTGGCTGCTTTTACTGTCAAGGAGAAATTCCCCCTTTAGAATGTAAAAGTATATAACCACACAGAATGCAGCCAATTCCAACGACCTGTTAAAAAGTCAACAGGGAGAGTTGACATGAAATTCACCCCCCGCCCCACCCCCACGCTCCCAAGTATCTTTATTTTTAAAAACTTACATTATAATAGAAATGGTCTCACTTTTCATCCAACGGCACCCAGGGACTATCAGAGAATTTATTTTTCTTAAGTGACATTGTAATTTATTGAATTTTAAATGTACTAACACTTTTTTCCAGTAGCAAGTATTCAAGCTACAAGAGAAAATGTACCCTGAATAAGTAGGTGTGTGTCTCAGCTTGCTTCCGTTTTGTATGTGAAGTCCCTTATCTCCACTGATAACTTCGTTGACAGCACCCACAAATACATTTGGGGTCAGGTTTTCTAAAGTGTATGCAGAATCGGTGACTCATGACACATGTCAGCTTCAGACGGCACATTTTTAGTTTTATAGACTCAAACAAAACTTTTCATATTCTTCTCCAGGGGGAAGAAAAAATTATATTTGAAGTCTTTTTCAGCCAAACACATTTGGAGATAAGGGCTCACAAGTCTTGACATTATTTCATTTTGTTACGCACATCTGTCAAGAAACCAAGATATGATACAGCTCCTAAAAACGGGTGATTGGGGAACAGAGAAACCTGACAGCATTTCATTTCCTTTATGTTCTGATTACACATTTATCAGAAAACCTGTATCTCTTCTAGTTCAGCTAGAAATTGGTAGAATTCAGGAACTCAAAGGCCTGGCAAAGGACTGTCCTATTATTTGGTATCATCTTACATTTTAGAGACGTTGCTCGGTTGGGTCATTGTTCAAGCTTTTTTTGCTTCTCTTTGCATTTTTGTGTCCCGCTATCCACAGATCACATTTCTATGGGTCCTGTGACTGCTTTGCCACACAAATTAAATGCTGGGATAGTTCATACCTAGGCGTGAGCGTCTCAATGCTTGTCAATCAGAGTTTATAAAATATAGGGATTACAACCTGATATTAACATCCAAATCTATTGTGTTCATTTTCTGTGCAAAAATGAGAAACCCTTGTGCAGACGCTAGATTTCCCAGCCTCTTTGTCACCCCGTTTCTAATTTATCTTCAGGTTTTGAGTCAGTGAAATGATTTCGCTTATCAATTTAATGGAGCTATAAAATGTATCTTTGAATCGGAATGATCAGAACTAAAGTGGATCTACAGGTGGTTTGGCACTCAGCCTGGCCCAGCTGAGTTTTCATGGTCTAATTTTCTGTAGAATATACACACGCCTGTTCTTTAATTGTACATCAGTGAATGCCAAGATTTGCTTCGTGTGACGAGGTAGACATAGGAGCACATTGCTTCAGAGAAGGATGACTTGAAAACTTGTGAATGTTTCTTTTATGCCTTTTTAAACAGGTTTACTTCAAAAGGAATTATCCGGATATTGCTCAGACTGGCTCTGTGGTCACGAACACTTCCAACGGACAGCCCCCAGTCTTAACGATCTTTGAGACTGCACTGTGATTCTACCAGAATGTCAAGTCATCATGTCCCAAAGGTGTTTTCCGATAGTTTTTGCACTGTACAAGCTACACTATACTTTTTAAAAAACTCTAGCAAAAAAATATACACATGCAAGATGGCAGTGTATCTGGACACTGCCCCTCCAACTTCATCCAGTGATTTCAAGCTTTAAGAAGGTGGTTTTTATTTTTATTTCAATGTTACAATATCTCACAACTCCTAAATCAGAGGTGCAGGCCACCAACCAAAATAGCATTTGGTGCCTTAATAGTCTCAAAGCCAAAGCCCGTCATTCATTGTGTAAGGAATGGGGCAAAGTTGTCACAGGTTGGTTGTTCCTGTTTTCCTGTTAATCCCAAGTTATATATAGGTTTCCAGTGATATCAGCGATTCTGTTTACTTGAAGACTGTGTGAAGGTTGTCACTGTCTCGCCACTTTCTGTAGCATAACTAGGACCCAGTATGTCCCGTAAAGCTGCTAATTAAAATAGTGCAGATACAATTGACTATATATATATATATATATATATATAGAGAGAGAGAGAGAGAGAGAGAGAGAGTGTCAGAGTCTACCATCCCCCCAAAACAGACAAAGATATGTAGATAGAAGGAAAATGTTTTGTGTTCTAATAAGAAAGAGAAAATAATGCTTTCTCAAAATGGGAGTCCCTTCTATCAAAACAGGACTGACACCAAAGGCCACACACGGGGACAACCTCATGCTTAGAGCTGCCTGACTTGGACATGGAACTGTATCGCAGTTTCAGACTTATCCTAGTAATATTTTCTAAAAAGGCCAAACCTCTGACTGTTAACTCCTAAAACATGTAGTATTATTTTGATTTGGGTTTCTAGTTTACAGAAGAGAAACCTTCTCTTGACTCTGATCTTTTTTGGTTTAGCCTTTCTTGAAATCCTCTCAGAATTGCCAGCATCGTCTCCTGAGTTGGTGACAGTCTCAGTCGGCTGTCGCTGAGCAGTACTTTCTCAGGGTGCCTCCGGAGGCTCACTGATGAGCCTGTCCAGATCAGTTTACTTCTCACCACTAATAGAATTTCTTTAGGTCATTTTGGTTAGTGAATCAACAAACCACAACACTTCCTAAGCCAACAGCAATTCATTCACACCACGGGCCTTTACTTTTCCTTGACTGTGGCAGCTACGAGGTGTTGAGTCCAAGCTTCTAAGCATTCACTGTCAGAGTTTTAAGTGCACTTGACTTCTTAGAATAAGGCAAAACCACCTTGAAGTTGCCTGTATTAATGCACACAAACGTGTGTCGATACATGGGTTATTCATAAAGCCTATATGTAACAGGTGTTTAGATTCATTAACAGAACAGCTGTTTTGTAAAATGAAGCATAAAAAAGCACACATAGTAAATCACCAAAATACATTAAGTGAAGTGGCTGTTTGACTCCCTGTATTTGGAAGTCTGTGATTAATGTCTAGTCCAGTAAATCACGCACACTAAATTGTTGGTGAATAGTTATGCTTGGTATTTCAAAGGACCGAAATGACAACAGTAATGATAATGAGGTCTGTTTAGACACTAGAAATGTTTTAAATGTATATATGTTTATTTGGTCTGTAGAGATCAAAGGCAGTGCTATGAATGTTTCTGTTTCGTTTCTATTTTAATGTCATCACAGGATTTTTGATGAAGTGCAATTCAGTTGAAATAAATGACGGTTTTCATCTCCGTTCAGAGATCTGTGTTTTTGTTCTTAGGGGGATTACTGACTCATGGCCTTGCTGATGAAAGCCACTGGTTTTCCTGAGATCACAAACCCAAACAAACAAACAAAAAAAACCTTCTGTTATCTGTTGGTTCTCCTGGCTACTTAGGTATATCAAATGTTCTAAGCAAATGTGTGGGTTGCAGACAGACTGAGAAGTGGCTGTTGAAAGGGTCCTGTCACTGCCTTTCTTAGAAAAGAGACTGTATTAGCTTATGCCCTAGGCTCCAACAAGTGTTAGATAATTGAGGTTTTGTTTTTTAATGGGATTTTGTCCCAAGCTAACAAGAAACAAAAGTAGTGGCTACATTTACAGCACTGTAGAAGACACATTCCTAAAATGTGGTGCCTAGGCCGGTGGCATCACAAAGGAACTTAACAAAAATGCATATTATTTTGCCTTGTCTAGATCTACTGAATCAGAAACCTGTAATCTGTTTTCTCAAGCCCTTGGGTGATTTTGCTATAGACTTTACTCTGAAACTAGTGTTAGACAGCAGAAATAACTCCTGTAGAAAGATACAATGTGCCCCGTTAGACAAGGTTCTTGAATAAATGCTTTATAAAAGATAATATCCAAATGATCAATAACTGGGAAAAGGCAAAAGAGACTAGCCAAGTGATCAGTTGTTGGTTACCAGAGAAATGTAGGTGGACACGGTGAGAGACAAACACCACTAGAATGTTGTCTTGGTGACTCTTCTCTTGCTGCTGATACAAATACCCAACACCCAAAGTGAAAGGCTTATTCAACTCACAGTTATTGGAGGTTTCAGTCCATATTCAGCTCTCTCCAAGGCTGAGTGGAACAGGCAGAAAGCATCCAGTTCATGGCGGTGGGGCAGCAACAAATGGCATCAGAGGCAACTGACCAACCAGGGCAACAGAGAGTAACAGAAGGTCTGTTTCTCTGTCTCGCTTATAATACATTCAGGAAAGATACTCACACCCATAATTCCAGCAGTACTAAGACACACAATCCCAGTGAATCATGAGTTAGTCTCAAACTCTAGAAGTCCTCACCCCATTATTGCATGAGGCTTTGGAGGGACAACTAGACACAAACCATAACCAATATCTAAGTTGAAAGAGACCGAGCATATCATTTAAGTGTTCATAAAGTATTTGCAACACTCATGTGCTGCTTTGAAATTATTTACTGAAAAAAAAAATACTACTTAGAAATAAACAGCTCAACAACATTTGATATACCATGCTAAATTCTCCAAATGGGTACTGCTCTGCAACTGTAGCAGATCCAAGTATGTTCTTAGAAATGCAATTCCTAATAGCTCAGACTGTGAATGTTTTAAATGCTCATCGACAGCAGAAGGAAAACAGGGTCATAGAATAATATATCAAGGGAAGCAGCCCAGGTGAATGTCACAAACATTGTTCCAGGAATTCTTATCCAAAAATATTTGCAATTCCATCTATACAAAGTTCAAACAGTTTTAGTTATAAATAAAGGCAGAGTAGTGCTTTTAACTTTGGGAGATGGGAGGTGTTGGTAAGTGGGAGAAGTAGAAGGGTATCTTCTGAGGTGTTTAAAATGTTCTTGGGTACTCAGAGACTAAAGCAAGAGGATAGCAGGTTCTAGTCCCACCCAGGCAGTTTAGCTACTTAGACCTTGTCTCAAAATAAAAAGGGCTAGGAATTGTAGCTTAATGCAAAGTTTGTACATTCAGTCCCCTACAAAGAAAAAATTTCTTGGTGTTTCCATTTGGGCTGGATGGTTAGATCAGTACCCAGTAAGCTTTTCACGTGTTGTATTCACTTTGTGTGTGTGTGGGGGGGGGGACTGGGGATTGAACTCAGGACCTTGCGCTTGCCAGGCAAGTGCTTATTCCACTGAACTACCTCCCCAGCCCTATGTTCACTTCTATATACCTTCAAAATGCTTATTTTTCCTGAGAATCTCAAATTCAGTGACTCAGTCTTCTCAAAGTAAGTGCTTTGCATCTGGAAAACTATTTCTACAGAGTTCTTAAGATAGTGTTTCAAGGTTGTCTTATGGCCCGCAACAAACCAAGCATTTGAGCCTCTTTCTATGTGAGAAACCAACATATTTTCTCTAATCAAATAAAATAAATCTGACTTTCAAGTTCAGGATAAGTACTAGAATAAAAACTAGAGTGTGTGGGAGGGATTTGTTAAAGTATAATTAATTTATAGTAGTTGCATACACAGAGTCTACAGAAAAATGTACACATACTTTAGGAAAAGAAAAACTTGCGTAAATATTTTAATACTGAACTTATTGAGACATCATGCAATTCATACAAGTTACCTTTGGCCACTAGAATTACAAGAGGTATTCAAAATGGTGGCCATTTCTCCTTAAAATTAATAAAATTTTAAAAAATGGTGGCCATGAGCCTCTAGACATTTAATAGTGTAGTGAACTGCTGCTTGAGTGACCTTGGTCATTGAGATCACTTGGTCACTTTCAGTTTTTTCAATATCGTGGGTTTTCTGTGATATATGACATGCTCTAGAGTTCCCTATATTGAGGTGACACCATCTGTTGAAAAATAAAATACTGTTTTTCTTTTCATAAAGTGTAGATATATTTTTGTGGACTATATACTTAATGTGGACAACTTGATACCTTTAGAGGTAATTGTATGCACATCCCCAAATCATGATGACAATCTCTACCTCCTCCTCCAAGAGTTTCCACCTCCTATCTTTTACTCGCCATTAGTAAGATGAGTAAGTACATAAAGATGAGTGTCATGCTAAGTACGTCATGCTAAGTCTGGCAATTTTACTAACTTATTCAACTGATTAACTTGTCCCTGTGTAAACCAGTGACAGCCCATGTTTTTATTTAGAGTTGATTATAGGGATATTAAGAGCCCTTCTCAAATCCAAGTACTTATTTCAAATCTAAGACTAGTTATGTCCTGAGTTTTATGCCTTGAAGTGTGTAACACTTAGTATCTGATGTGTGAGTGATCTTCCACAGCCAATTCTGTTTGAGAATGTCCTTAAGATTAACCTTTATCTAGAAAATGATGTCCCACATGCCACATCTCAAAAATTCTTGTAGTTTGTACTTACATGACTCACTAATGATGGGCAAACTTGTATTTTACTAAAAGGAAAGAAATCTTCTACCTGGAATGAATAAGGAGAACTAAAAAGGAGCAACAGTTAAAGCCCATCCCAGGAGCCACGTCTGTCGTCAACCTAGCTTAGTAATCAAGTGACCTAAAATGTTCAAGAAAGTCAATAAAAGGAAATTGCATCCTACTCCATAAGTAGCAGTTATGAGTTCTGTTCTTTCTCAGATGCCAACTTAAAATAGGAATAGCTTTTCTCAAGAATTACTGCAAATTCATGGGTTAATTTGCACAAAATATGCACATGCTGGTCTTTATTGAGTTGAGGTTTTTAACTCAGAGGGTAACGACCCTCACACATACAGTCCTTGCGTACAACATTTTATGCTTTGGGATTTAGAAGGAAAGGCTGTACCTAGGCAAATAACCCATAGTTCTCAATAATCCTGATACTTACTGGAAGCTGTTTCAGCCCACGTTGCACTTTGATTCTCCATGATACAGATTCTGCCCTCGAATTTAGTGTTCACAGTGTTTACAGGAAGTCCCAGGGTCCCCTTAGGAACAACACTTGTAGAATCAAGGAAGAAGCAGGGTTGAGGGAGAAAAACAGCTGGGCTGTCACCCAGACAAGCTTAGCCCAGCTGTGAGAAGCTTGGAACAAAAGTGGCACCTGGGTTGTCCTGTCCTATGCCGATGCCCAGGCCTTCCCAGCTCCACCTCAAGTAGACACTGTGCTCAGGCTGTCCCCAGAAAGGCTGACAGGTTGCCAACAGCAGCCCCAGCAAGTCCTGAAGCAGGAATCTGGGTGGCACATTTCCATGTCTACCACAGGATGTGTTGAAGTCCCTATAGTAGGTCACTGACAGGCACAGTGGCAGAAGATTCTTACTACTTGACATTTAAGTCGAAAGTGTTGGCTATCCTCAGTAACCTGTGGTCTGAAATACTGCAGAGATGACCTACGGAAGAGATGTCCTCACTGTGTTTAGCCCCGAAGGTCAACAGAATTCTCTTCATTTCTCCCAGGAAGCCATCCAGGATCAGTCTGCAGGCAGGTAACTCCATAATCCCAAGAACCCCCTGGTGAAATGCAGACAGAGTTCCTGCTTGGGGCCCAAAACCTGGCCGAATACCATCTTGATATTCTTGAGTTGTAAATAAAGAGCCCTGCATTTTCATTTTGAATCCTTGCATACTAAGTAACCTGTCCTGAATGTAATAACTTATGGGTCTGTTTCCTTAAGCTTCTGAGAATCTGAGCCACCCGTTCTTTCTTTTTTTTTTTTTTTTCAGTACAGGGAGTGAACTCAGGACCTTGTACTTGCCAGGCAAGCGCTTATTCTACTGAGCTATTTTCCCCAGCCCCACCCATTCATTTTTTAGTTCATCTCTTCTAGCACAATGTCTGACACACAGTGCCAAGAAATGTTAACTGAATAATGATGTAAAATCAACTTTCCTTTTAAACTTTGTAGTTCTCTAAATTTTATGGTGTAACTCAGAGTCACACAGAGATCCCTGGGATTGAGGCCAGTCTGCACCAGTTCTGTCTTCAACTTGCTAACAAATTAGGGTGACCAGAGAATTTGCTGTCCGATGTGGGATGCTATTGGGAGTAAAAGAGAACTGCTATCTACTCCAGCCAAGGGACTGGCACAGGTAGGGACTGTCCTTAAAAAACAGATATAGTTACCCTGTGGCCACACAGCCTTAGTTGCATGTTTGGTAAGTTCCTGTCTGTGAACCTCAGCTTCTACCTCTGTAAGTTGACAGGGCTCCTGCCCTTCCACACTGGCTTTGATTGGGATGATTGATGGAACAGGGAAAAAGGGGGGACTCCAGGGCTAAAGCCATTGACCTTGGACTGAAGCAGCTCTCCTTTTCCTCCAGGGAATGTGAGCAAGGAAAGTGTGGGTGCAGGGAGATCTGTCAGTTGTGAAATGGAGTGGAGAGGAGAGGACAGCAGAAGAGAGGAGAGAAGAGAGAGGAGAAAAGAGGGTGGAGAGAGGAAAAGCAGGGAGAGAAAGGGAAAAGAGAAAAAGTAGCTGAACAAATGTGTATAGATAGACAAATGGAAGGCTAAGACATTTTTGCAATAGAATATCAGTTAGTACATATAGAAAGACTGGCAGAGAAAGTGCCTTGTTGAAGCCCTAATTGTCCTAAATAATACAGAAAAACTCCAAGAATGGTTGCTAAGTGAACACAGACTGAAAGCTTGGGAGGCATGGTGTATCTGCATAGATGGAAAGTATCTTCCCACATTAATAAGAAGAGAATTGAGTCTTTATCATAGCAAAATTTGACAGACAGCATTCTATCTAAGTGACTAGAGTTGTCATCAGTAACAATGGTACAATGACACCCTTGTCTATTGATGTGTTAGGCAATGACAATGACATATTGCTGCTGATATTTCTGTCCCTCCCCAAAGCACAACCTGAGTCAAATCAAGAGTCAAATTGAAGACATTCTGTAAACAAACTGGCCTATACTCTTTTAAAATGTCACGTAATCATTAAAGGTGAAGAAGGTTTTACATTAAGTGAAAATCTAAAAAGAAATGATCTTAGATGCACTGTGACATCCTGAATTTTTTAAAAAAAAATACAGTAAGGACATTAGACAAATGGAGAAACAATAAAAACTATACAGTTGACAACAGTTTACCAATGTTAAATTTCCTGAGTTTATTCATTATAGTATGCAATCTAAGAAAACATCTTTAGTTTTAGGAAATGCACATTGATATAGTCAGATGAAGGGATGTGATGTCTACAACTTCCTTTCAAATGCTTCGGCAGGGACTGGGGAGATAGCTCAGTAGAATAAATGCAAGCGCTTGCCTGGCAAGTGCAAGGTCCTGAGCTTGGTCCCCAGTACTGGGAAAAAAAAAAAAAAAAATCAAATGCTTCGGCAAGAAGGATTATGTACAAAGGGTGATGTACTGAATGTTGCTTTTTTTCATTTGTGTCAGAAATTGAACTCAGGACTTTGTGCTTGCCAGGCAGGCACTGTGCTGCTGAGTTATAGCCCCAGGCCAGCCCTACATTTTAAAAATCAAATTACAGTAAAAGACATATTGCCATGGAGTGTACTGGATGTGTACTGGAAGCAATGGAGTGTATTTTGAGGGGAATATATTTCTTTTTCTTTTCTTTCTTTTTCTTCTTTCCATTTTTCCTTTCCATTTTTTCCCTAAGTACAGTATGTCCAATGTTCCTTCTTTGTTTTGTTAGAAAATACAGGAACAATAACAAAACATTGTATTTACAGTTTGCAAGTGCTGAAACAAAATACTGTTAAGAATACAGGTATGAGGACCCTCTGAAAAGCTCAGTGGATTAAAGCGCCTGCTCCGGGAGAGCACGGTGGCCAGGGTTTGATCCCCGGTGTGCTATGCCTGCCCCACCCCAGGGGCGCGCTGAGACAGCGGTGATTGAGACTGGGCATGTTGGCACACATCCGTAATCCCGGCTCTTGGAAGGCTGAACACAGCGGATCATTACGAGTCCAATCTACATAGTAATGAGAGTAGTGAGACCCTGTACTAAATATATATATATATATATATATATATATATATATATATATATATGTATATATATGTGTATATATGTGTATATATGTATACCTATATCTATATGCACTACTAAATATACTGGTAAAAATGACACAATCATTCCCATATTTTGATCAAAGATTTCTCTTTTAGGGATCTACTTGAAATATGTAACTATAAATACCAACAAAGTACACACTCAGAGATATTTTTGCAATAGAATTTATCAAATGTGGAAATAAGGCAAATTCCAAAAAAATAAAAATTTGATAAAATCACCTGTCCAAAATTGTTACTGGAGGGCCGGCCAAATAGCTCAGTGAATTAAAGTGCCTACAAGCAGGCTCAGGGGCCAGAGGTTCAATCCCCGGGCCTGCTGTGCCGGCCCTGACCCTGGGACAATTGAGACTGGGCATGGTGGCACATACATGTAGTTCTAGCTCTTGGGAGGCTGTAAACAGGAGAATTGCTGTGATTCCAGTCTCGTAGTGAGACCCTGAACACCTTGTAGATCATTCCCTAAAATACAGAAAGAAAGAAAGAAAGAAAGAAAGAAAGAAAGAAAGAAAGAAAGAAAGAAAGAAAGGTTACTGGCACATATTCATTTTCCAATATTATTAATGGTTACCTAAGTTAACATTTGTGAAGCACATTTGCATCTTTAAAACTATGAAATTAAATGATCAAAATACTAGCAACATTTCTGAGAAGTGTGGTTATTGCTGATTTTCATTTTTGTAGACTTTTGAATTTTCCAAATACAATAATGAACATAAGTTAATGTTCATCCAGATTATGTAAAGAGAATTATTGAGATGAGATAAACTTTTAACTGTAGATTTCATTTATGGCAGTGTCTTACTACTTTAGCAATAGCTTTAATGTCGCTACCATCTCATATGCCCTTCAGTACATGTTATATGGCTGTTCTGAATGGTTTTATACCATGGTTGAATTATAATTCCAATATTGCTGTCCTCTGTGGCTACATGACATTTGAAAGTTCTAGTGTATTAGTGTTAAAAGACAGACCAGGGCTGGTGAGATGGATCAGCAGTCTAAAGTGCCTGCTTAGGGAAGCTTAGGCAACCACAGGGACCACGGTTTGATCCCTGGCACTGCATGCTGCGCCAGCCCCACCCCCCAGGGCAAGCTGAGCCGGCCATCATATAATTATATATATATATATATATATATATATATATATATATATATATGATAAATCAGAGAATCCTGGCATGGTGGTACACACCTATAATCACAGCACTTGCAGGCAGGAAACAGGAGGTTCACTATCAGTCAGAACTGTGTCGTGAGACCCTGTACACACACAAAAAAAAGATAGATCAGGTGAACACTGGGCTTCCTAAAGTGCTCTACATACAAAGCCCACTTTTGAACAGCATTTTTAGGATGATTCATTTCTTGAACTTTCAAATCTTTTTTACAAGTACATGAATATTACTGCCAGTGTGTTAACAGTGGTGAACACAATCCATTTGGGTTCGCTACAACTTCCAAATATCTGATACTGGTAATTCTGTATCAGATCTTGTTACCCAGGCGATGGTTCCCCAATTGCATGATTGCACAATGAGCCTAGCCAGATGTGTTGGTACCTGTCTTTTGGGGAGGCACCTAAAATCAGTTATCAACAATGAGAAATGGTTAGACAAATTTTCCTGAGAAACCTGATGTTTTCCCAGAGTATAATAATGTTCAACCTTATGATTTACATGTGTGGGGGCACTAGTGCAGATGACAACTAGGAACATGAAACAAATCTGTTTGGTGGAATTTGGGCTTTCAAGTCTTTTTTAAGCAGCTGGGGGGTGGGGCAGGGAGATAGCTCAGCACCATAAGCACCTGCCTGGCAAGTGCAAGGTGACAAACTTGATCCCCGGAACTGCAAGAAGAAAAAAAAAAAGATTTTAAGCAGCTGAGGTACGCGGGCAAGAGCCATGTCAACAAGCCAAGCCAATCTCCAGCTGGAAGCCACAGAAGACAGGACAATGACAGCAGGTGGCTTTTTCATAGGATATATTTATTTGTTTTATAGATCATTACTTCTACAGATAGATGATAGATAGATAGATAGATAGATAGATAGATAGATAGATAGATAGATATTGCATGGAATGCAATGTGATAATTCCATACATGTAAAATCAAGGTACTTAGCATTTCTGACTATATTTCAGTTAGTCTGAATTTTTTTATATAGAGAATAATGTATACTTAGACTCAATCAGCTATTAAACACATTCAGTCACAGCCTGGAGAGCATATTCATTTTAATATTATAATAAAATATTGTAAAGAATAAAGAAAATTTTGTTGCTTATATATATTAACTATATTACATATTTTAAATGTGGCCCAATACAATTTATCTAGTGCAGCTCAGGTAAGCTGAAACATCGTACAGCTGCGGATCTCAATGTTATCCGCAAAACCCGAGGCACCATGAGCAGGAGCTTCTCCCACAGGCCTGCTCTGCGTACTTACCTTGGCCATATCCACTCACAGAGCTTCCTTTCATCCCATTTGATTTGGTGTCTGTTGGCTGTGATCTCCACAATGAACACAAATGTGGCGTTGCCTTCTGCCTTTCTTTGTAGCAGACTCTGGTCGCGGCACTCGTAGTCTACTTGTTTCTCCTAGGGGAATCTTCCAAGGATTGGTGTGCTGCCTCTGAAACAGCGGCCCATGGGTCAGCCTAGAAGGATGACACACAATTATATTCTGTGCCGTTGACCCCTTTCAGCGCTGCTGCCTTGGCCTGGACTACAGCTTGGGAGAGGCCAGAACTTCTTTCTTTGTTTTTGACACCACCTCAGTGAAAGCAGTTTTTTTCCCTTGCTTTCTCATTTTTGTCCTTTTTCCTAGATTTCCTAACTGTGGATCTTTGGAATGGCACTAACATTTTTAAAACGAAGTTCAGTGTTGGGGTCAGCCTTGCCAGCCTTATCTGATAAAGATACCACTGCATCCATTTTGTCAGGGCCAGGAGCCTCTTTTCCAAGGTTGGATTTTTGGCTTACTAGACCAGATCGCTTCCCAAGGGCTCTATGATTTAAAGCCTTGGGAAAGTTCTCTACATAAAATGCACTACCCGGATGCTGGAGGGGCCATCTAATGGTCATCTGCTTACATCAATTCTGTGTGCTCTTGAGTTTCTAACAACAGCAGACTTATTGCTTCTTGACCTTTTGGCTAAGACCAGGTGTAAAACAGCACACTTAATTCCTATGAAGGTATGTACTGTGACATCACCAATACTGAAATATCAGTTTAGCCAATGCTGAAGAGAAAAAGCAATGGGTACAACTTAAGGTTTAGCAAGTGCGTGCTTTTTGATACAACTGCAAGGGAAAAACTATGTCCTTGGCAAACATTTTAGAACCTTTACCAGTAAAGACAGCTCAACACCTAGACTTCATAATATGTACTATCAAATCACAATAAGGAAACGGATGGAATCCTAAAAAGATTAATAGACAGCATATGAACAACAGAATTTGCCTCCAAGCACAGAGATTCAAGCCTATCTTGCCTCATAAGCCAGATGATACCTTAAGTCCACTCTGAGTAAGAGTTGCCTGGAGGATCTTGCAGGACTTGACTCAGAATTCATCACTTTTGGGAGAAGGAAGTGTGAAAGAGCAGACTTACTTACTAAAGAAAGGCTTAACCTACTTAAGTGGCCAAGGGAATTTTTGAGGGCAGCCAAGACTCACTCAGTAGAGCCAAGCTAAACACGGTGTCTGGACCATAATGGAAGAATTATCAGTGTCGGCTGAAAAAATGAATGGCTTTCCTACTGAGTGTTAGTTGAACAAGTTGAATTTTGTTTGTTCTTGAAGTTAATCCTTCTTTCAGGCAAACAACTGTTACTGACATCTCAACATAAAAAAACTCAGATGTAGCTTAAACTTTTAGACAACTGATAGGAGACTATGCATTTATGTGCTAAAAAGTGCTATGTTATACTGATTCTTTCCTTCTGAGTTCATTCTTTTTAATGTAGGAATTATCTGTTACCTGGAGAGTCTCCTTCTAATATTTTCCAGCCTAGAGCAAGAGTACCATATTAGGTGTCTAAATAGATCAAGCTATAAACCAAACAAATAAAGGGTTCAGTACAATATATTAAGCCTCCCACTTTAATAATGCTTAGCAGCTACTTGAAAAGCCTCACCCAAATTTAGAATTCTTGGGCTCTGAGTTTTGTGCTACAAGGAAGAGCATGGGGAAAATTGTCTCGTACATAGCTCATGTCTGAAAAGGCTTTGTGTGCCAAAAGAAGGACACCCACATGGGCGTGATCAGATTCGAACCCTTCGTCCCTTGCCTTACCAACAGACTTCTTGGGCCCACGTTGCTCACGCTGGCAGGGTTACCTCATGCTGTTGCCTTTGCAAGAATGGACCCAGGCAGCAAGTGGTTGAAGTAGATTGGGATGGTTTGTGCAGGCCTTTCTTGGATCCTAAGGACCCTGAGTGGTCTGAATCTGCGGCGCCCAGCGTGTTGGGCCCCAAGGACCACTTATTTGGACAATAGTCTTTCCATGGAAAGGATGGGGCTTGGTTTCAGGATGATTCAAATGCATCAAATTTATTGTGTGTTTTATTTCTTTTTCTTTTCTTTTCCTTTCCTTTTTTCAGTACCAGGGGTTGAACTCAGGACGCTGTGCTTGCCAGGCAAGTGCTTATTCTACTGAGCTATCTCTCCAGCTGTGTGTGCTTTATTTCTATGGCTGTTGCATTTGATTCTCATAAGCATCACCCAGACATGCAGGTATGTAGCTCACAGTGGGGTTCAAGCTCCTGTCAGACTCAAATGCCACAGCTGACAGGAGGCTGAGCTTATGCAGGAAGGTGAAGCTTGTGGGCCTGTGGTTTTCCTCCTACTCTGTGGTATCTTTTCCTTTCACTGTGGGAAACCCCACGTCTAGATCACTGCTTTTGGATCTTGAATGTATTTATAATTCATCTGGTGGTCTTATAAAAATGCTGGAGATC
>PVKN010014910.1:0-18826 GCA_004027915.1 Capromys pilorides
TCCTATCTTTGTTTCTGCTATTTTTACTCTTTAAAATAAAAACTAATTTAAAAAAAAAAGAAAAAGTTTGGAACAGCTCACATTAAGTGAGCCCCAAGATGTGTTAATCCCCCTCAGGAAAAAAAGGAGTTAGAGTTCTTCTGTTCCTGTTGAGCTCATGCAGCTCCCTTTTCCTTGCTCTTACCTCTACACTAATGTTCTCTGATTGGGCACTTTACAACTTCCTCACCCTTGTTTTTAAAGGGAAAAGGAAAAACAAACATAATTCTACGAAAGCTAGCAGGAGGACTTGGGTTGTTTTTTTGTTGTTTTCAGACAGATTCTCACTATATAGTTCAGGCTGGCTTGGAACTCACTATATAGCCCAGGTAGGCCTCCAATGCACAGCAATTCTACTGCCTCAGCCTCCTGAGTGCTGAGATTATATATGCGTGTGTAACCCTACCTGTTTGAAATTTTGTAATTTAATGACAGAAAAAAAGTAAAGTGAAAAGAATGAATTTCTAACTGTAGAATTTTGTGTTTTCTGCTGAAGTTTCTGCTTGATAGAGCAGAGGTACCAGGGCTGAGCAGGACAGGAGAGTGGGATGGAGAATCAACCTGAAGCCCCATCCCACATGCAGCTGCCTAGTGGATACCCCAAAAGTGCCTAGGCCCTACCTTGCACAAGAAGGCATACTTGCCCAAAGATGTCTGCTCCAAATGGAAACTCACGCATGCCCTGGACTACTTCTTCCAATTATGGAAAAGAGTCCCCCCCACACACACATTCCTTGATTGGCAGACCACAAAACCCGCATTTCTGCAATAATGATGATGATAATGGCATCAGTAATGGCCGCAATGCAGCTGTTACTCAGCTTCGTGCATCCTCAGAGCCTCCTGGGGATTGGCAGTGCGCTAAGAATAGTCCTCGCCACAGTACTGAGGAAAAATCGGCCAACCACAGTGAACCCCATGAGGTGAGACCCTGCTTGCTGAATGGGCTGCTGGGTAGAAGGGGAGAGAGGCACCATGCCATCCTCTTTCAGGTGGCCTGAGAATATGGGAGAACACTTGGCTGTGTGCTCAGGCCAAGACAGCATGGTACAAGGCGCAGGGAGACTCGCTCCTAAACTAAGCCTTCAGATCAAGCCCCTATGGAATCCCACATGGTCCCGGGCTCCCAGGGACTGCTTCCTCTACAGAGAGAGAGAGAGAGAAATCAGCTGTAGGACTGGTGTCCTGGAGAAGATGCTGGATTAGCTGAAACCGATGGGAAATGCCAAAGAAGACTGGCTACTGCTTGTCTCTCAGATAAGTAAGGTGAGGAGGCACACAGGTTGGGGATGTTCTATGAACCTGGTTTTTAATTGCCAAGTAGTATTGCATTGCGTGGCTACATGAGGGTTTGTTTATTCACTTGTTGGTGAACAGTTTGTTTCCACCTTAGTGCTATTATTTAAAAAAGCTGTTCTGAACATTTGTGTGCAAATCTCTGCATGCCTATAGATGTTAATTTTTCTTGGTCAAATACTTAGAAGTGAGATTGCTGAGCACAGTATACATGTATGTTTAAATTTAGTAAATTAGTGAGTTTTCTAAAGTCACAGTACAGTTTCAGCTTCTTTCCATCCTGCTCTTCTACCATCACTGATACATGACTTCTACTCCATAGCTGCTTGAATTCCAGTTATGATCACTCCCATCTGAAGCCACAAAAATGAAGATGGAGAAGATGTTATGCTTCTCTTATTTTAATGTCACTTCTTGGAAGTGTCACAAAATACTTCCACTTCCATCTGATTCTTTACAAGTTAGTTATGGGGTCGCATCTAGCTTTGAGGGAGAATCGGGCCAGTAGGTTTTACTTTGGAGACTCACATGCTCAACCATACACTGGCAGCTTCATGTTGGGGATGACAGATGTTGGATGACAAAAAGCAACCTCTGCTGGAGCCAGGTGGTAGGGAGAAATTGGGCAGGAATCATGTTTATCTTGTTGAAGATTTCTCCAGACCCTACCTTGGGCTTGGGCTCATGGTTTGGGGAAGACAGAGAGTGGGAGAGAAGTGGGGATAGAAGTAGCCAGGAGAACTGGCTGCACACCTGAGGACTTCTGGTGTCAACACGCCCATCTGACAAGGGACTGTTGCTCAAGGACTGTCACCCATGCTCAACCTCTGACATTGTTTCAAAGCATCTCTTGGATGCAATTAAATGTCCTTGTGTGAACTGCCAGGACACTCTTCTGCTGGTGTGAGAGATCAGGGACTTGTGGATTTTGTTACCCAATAGAAATCACCTGGGAGTTTTGTTGCTCCTTATAGGGTAAGATGCGCATATAAGCATGTGTGCTCAGGGCCCCTTTCCAGGTTAAGAATCTCTCCGCCTGATGATCAGCATATTGTCCTCAAGGCCTGTACAAGGAGCACAGGGTGTGGGACTAGAGCTGTAGCCAGGAGTGTCCGTCTTTCCAGCCAGGCGCCCCTTGGGCAGAAGAAGAAGGTCACCGGGTTATGTTATTTTATGGTACAAAAACAGATATAGTCCACTACCTCCACTCTTCCCTGATAATTCTGTTTTCCTGGCAACTTTGCCGTCAAGGATCTGACACGCCAGTAAGTCTTTATCTCTGGTGCCCGAGGAGGGGCACCAGCCGGTGAGGGTCTGCTTTTCATTAACGTGCAGCCAGGCGCAGGAACGCTTCTTTGAACAAAACAAGCACGGTTCACTGCAAGGTTAGGGGGAGGCTGGGCGGGGGAGGGAGGTTAGTTATTACCTTGACTTTCCAGGCGGGGCTAGGGCTGCTCCCCACTGCCAAGACAGGCCTAGCCAGGCGTAGGCCCTCCTGTGGGGCTCTGGGCCTTCTTCACCCCAGCCCTGAGCCCTTCCACCAAAGAAGGGGCACCTGGTAATCATGCCCAATCAGCATGCTGATGTTGTGACCTCAGCTGTTACCCATTAGGGACCTCACTGACACCAAGAAATGTATTTCACCTGTGATCTCAGCCCTGCTGGACTTATAGGTGCAGGTGAGCTAGCTGGGAACAGGGGTGTCCTCCCAGGGCTTATGGACTTCCACCAGGTTTCTCCTCCAATACAAAAGGTGCCCAGAGGTGTGGTGCTGGCCCATATGACACAGCCTGATACCTTCCAGGTCATTCCTCCAAAGTGTTTCCTGGAAGCACTCAATATCAAGTCTGAGGGAACAGTGGTTTTGCAAATATCTCCATGTTTATCTTGCTCCATGCAGTAGCCAATGCTAGTATGGGAAAGGACTCAGCTATTTGTGGTTCTTGCCCAAACAGCCTGATGACTCTGGAGTCTTCTCTGGTCTGTGTGTCCTTCCCATTAGACAGATGGCAGTGGCCTGATATTCAGTGTGGCCTGCAGGCCTCCTGTGAAACACTAGGCCCAGGGTCGTCAGTGGGACTTGGCTTCTCCGCCTTGCTCTGACACTCACAACCCACTCACTGCTGAGTGCAATTTACAAGCACGGAAATCCCCTTAATCCCAGAGATCCATGGTTTATTTCACCCAAGAATTCCGAGAATAGCACCCTCTGTCACACAGACTGAATTATAAAATGAGCACAGAATATTGATTCCAGGCATGTGGAATTTTAATCCCTGAGTTCCCACACCACACTCTTGACCATGGCAAATTGGCACACCACTTCAGGATGTCCATACAGCTAGGACAGAGGAAACCCCTGTGGCCAGCCTGCAATGGATCTTTCGGGATTGGGAGTTGTCTCAGTGTTCCCATCCCACTCGTGACTTTGTGTCTATTCTCATGTGCTGCATGGAACTCTGGTTAGCATTTCTTTGGAGCCCAACGTCAATCGGCATTTGAAAGTCCCCCTGCTGCCAGCAAAGCCAAAGCTGGGCAAGCTGTCTCCAAAATGTCACCAGCTGTTAACCATGAGAAGAAATAAATTATTCTCACCACCCATCACCAAGTGCATTGGGCTGGACTATGTCATAGGGCAGTGGCCGCTCTGGTCCAGGGCTACCAGCCTGGAGAGTTCACAGAGCATATGTTTCTATATGCAGTTAGGTTAGGTTTTAGTGTGTATTAACCCCTGAACTGGCACAATGACTGCAGTAACTCCCCTTATTTCCTCTCCAGGTGAGTACTGAAAGCGTCTGAGCTGTCAGGTACACTATTCAAGGTCACCTAGCTTCATAGTAATGGAGGCACCTCTGCTGCCAGGATCCGTCTGCTTTTTATTACATCACACCCAAAACAGCTTCTGTGAGTTTTATGCATGTGTACAACTACACACCCCAACATCACCAGGCCCAGACGTTCATATTTTAATCCAGCTGGAGCACAAAGATGTTAAAGGATTAGGGAAAACACACAGCCATGTAACTGGAAGGAGGGTGGATTGCAAATCCCAGAATGCTACAAACATTTATTGAGCATCCACAACCTGCCAGGCTTATGTTAAGCTTTGGGGAGAGCCAGTTCAATAAGACACTGTGACTGCCATTGGAAGACGTGATGGTCATATGGTGCAGGCTCTAATACATGGGATTATATGCAATGCAAAGTAGAAAATATGATCTTTGTATGTGATGAGTGACACAAGAACCTAAGGAGGACATTTCAGTTTGTATTAGCTTCATGTTACTGTAATGAAAACACCTGACATTGGCTACTTATAGAGTAAATGAAGGTTTATATCAGCTCGAGTGGTTCCAGAGGTTCAAGTCCATGATCAAATTGCCCCTTGGGGTGAGTTAATCAATGTGTGTAGCTTTGATCCGTGTTTTGTTCTATATGTGCATGGGGAGAAATGTGGGAAACAGAGGAACATGAGTACAGAAGGAAAAATATCCAGACTTCACCCCATCTGTCCCCATCCATCACTGCCACCCTTGTCTAATTATCATTGTATCTGCTGTTGTAATGACCTCATTCATCTCCCCACTCCTGGCCTGGTCATTGGGAAGTCCATTCCTAACAGAGCAACTACAGAGAATCCACAAATCCAAAGCCACATCCAGGCTCTCTTTGCCATAGCTCTCTGATACACCCCATCTTGGTAGAAAGCTGGAGTCCTTCCCACAGTCCCGGTGGCACACCGTCCGGCCCACACTTCTTTACCTCTCTGACTGCCTCAGTTCTTCTCCCCTCTCATTCCACAGGGAATATGCTAGGCCAGGTGCACCCCAGGGCCTTAGCACTGCTGTCTCTGCCCAGAGTACTCCCCCCCGGCCAGCAACACTTGGTCTACTTCTGAGCTTCTTCACAATGCTCCACTATGCTGAGAGTGTCTGTTAGTAATATTTTGAGAAATACAAAATGAAAGAATAAATGGATGAAAATCACCATATCTTACCACCCAAAGGTTAGCTATATTTCTTTCTAGACTTCCTGTTATTGAACCTCCTCCTGACTGAATTAAGCAGGAGTCCTATAGACACGAATAGACTCTGTCACTCCCTATGATCACCCTGCAAGTAGCCCAAGCCTCATCACGATTGAACCAGAACTCAACATACTTACTTGTTTCAGGACCTGCTAGCCATGAAGGGCTCACCCACCCTAACCAGACCCTCAAAAATCTGATGGATAAATCTCAAACTCAGTTTACTTCAAGGAATGTGGGCAATACTATGCCATGTTGGACACAGGTGCTTTCACTAGAGGACAAAAGCTTTGACGATTGCCCAAGGTTTGAACTGGGGAACTCTCTAAGCACCAGAGGTCCTGCACCCTCCCACCTGCTATCAAAACTGAAAATCACAAGATTCTTTTGAAAGTCCCCTTTGTTCCTCCTGCCTTGCTGGTTAGTAGGATATGAGGAGCAATTGCCTGAGAATTTTCAGCCTGCTGCTGGGGAGCGTGATATGAAGATCCTTAAGAGCTTATGCTGGTATTCTGTTACCATAAGGGGGACCTGCAGGGGAGACACCTATGCAATAGGAGCAAACGTGAGAAGAAACCAGGTTCTCGGTAGTGTGACTTGGGTTACTGGATCAAACTTTGCCTGAGGTCCACCTTTCTACTCAAAATTTTTCCAGTTATATACAGCAATGAATTCTATAGTTTCAGTTGGTTTGATGTAAGTTTTCTGTCATTTAAAGTCAAAAGGATCTCTAGCAGATATAGCTTGGGAACATGAAGAACAACATGGAACACTGGACAAGTTTCAGCGCCTTTCTCGTTGTATCGAAACATATCCTAATGACCCCTTCTTTTAGGCATTCTCAAGACTGTCCCTTCTTCATTGGTAGGCATGTGTTAGTTATTTTACAATTCAGTAGCTCCACGTATAAACTTCTTGAAGACCAAAACTTTGTCTGTCTTCTTCACTGCAATTTTCTCACACCTAAAACAATGACTTGTCCTTAAATATGCCATAAACGTTGAGGCCTGTTTGCCAAATTAGTGAATGAAACTAAAGCACAGAGTGGCCTGCCCTTCGCCACGTAGCTAGATGCAGAGATATGAGATCTGAAGTAAAGAATCCACCACCTCATCTAGAAACACACCTGTAAGCATTCTTTGATTTTTTTTTGTTTTGTTTTGCTATTGTTTTGTTATTTGTTTTTCTTTTTATTTTTTGTGGCCGGCTCAGCCCACCCTGGGGGTAGTGCTGGCACAGCATGTGGTGCCAGAGATTGAACCATGGTCCCTGTGCTTTGCTAAGCTTGCCTAAGCAGGCACTTTAAACCACTGAGCTACCTTGCTGGTCCTTGCGATTGTAGTTGTTATTGTTGCTATAGTGGAGATGCAGTGCCTTCACAATGAGACATACTTTGGCCTTTTTTCTAGTTTTTCTTTTGAGACAGGGTCTTGCTAACTCACTAAGTTCCCCAGGTTGGGCTTGAACTTCCAATCTTCTGGCTTCAGATTCCCAGGTGCTGGAATTAAAGCACACACCCCACACCAGGCCATAAGCATTCTTCACTGGTCAGGAAGGAAAAAAAAAAAACAAATTTGCTTTCCTGCTTCCCATGTCAAGAACAGTTTGTGTATTTCTGGCACAGTGTTCCTTAGACATAGATCCTTACACACACACATACACACATACACACACACACACACACACACACACAGAGCTAGATATGACTGCTCTCATTTCACAAATGAGCAGACTGAACTGTAGAGATTTAACCATGTTCCTGAAAATCACAAAGTGGTGGTGTGACTTAGGACAGCTCAGGTTGAAGAACCCTGCCATGAAAAATGCCTGTGATGGTAGCTGGGCTGTGTTCAGCCGCAGAAAATTCTACCAGTGGCTAAAGCCACACTGATTGGGTGCATTTCTATCTGCTTTCATGTTTGAAGCAGGCATTTTGTGAACTTGACCCTCAAATTGGAGGAGACAGCCTTCCCTGCAGAAATCCTACTGGTGGGGGTGGGTGGGAGTAGACTAACTCATGGTGTGACAGTTCTGGTGTCATTGCCCTTGCAGGCTCTGCATTGGCACACGAAGGCAAGAGTGGGAACATCAAGTGCTGGAAGGTACGTGTGCCTCTGTGTCTGTGTGTGTCTCCATGTGTGACTCTGTAGGTTTTAATACATGTCTCTGTGTGTCTGTGTGTGTTTCTAATGCATGTCTCTGCCTCTCTGTGTGTCTGTGTGTGTGTGTGTCTTTGCATATGTCTATGCGTGAGTTTGTGCATGTGTGTTTTTTGCACAGGTAGCCTCAGCACTGTAGGACTGCGGGTTCTGTGTCCCACGTGATACAATGTAAGACACCACAGTGAAGACCTGTGACAGAATTGTGATCATATCCATGTCCCATACATGTGTTCCCAGCATGGCTGCACTTTTACCCAAGCCTGCAGTAGCACTTCCTGAGCACAAGAGCAGGGACTTCGGGTGCTGACTACACCCCAGAACAGACATCTGACCACCTCCTATTTGAAATCATGCTAATCCACGGTCCCACAGTGATCTTGTTGCTTACCCTGTCCCCCTACAAACTCAAAGCAACCTTATTTGGTAAGACTTATATGTTAGCTTCGCATCATTGTGACAAAATAGCGGTGAAAATCACCTTGAAAAGACAAAAGGTTTGTTATGGCTCATGGTTTCAGGGGTTTGGTTCACTGTTATTTAGCCCTGTAGTTTACTCCCACTTGGCTCTGCCACCCAAAGGGTCCGCCACCTCCCACTTGCCACAGCTGGTGACCAAACATCTGGTTTATTGCCTTTGGGAACACTCCCAATCCAAATTGTACCAACTGAAGACCTTGGGATGATGAAGAGCTCAGATCCAAAGGACCCACAGTGACAGAAATGTTTACTGACCTCGGGAAAAGCCTCTGGACGTTGGCCTCAACATCCTCTCAGAAAGGAAAGGTATAAACCACAAGACACCTCAGCTCCCTTATTCCACTGCACTGAGGTGGAAACTTCCGTAGAGGGAGTGAGAAGGCAGGGCCAACGAGGCCCTCAGCCTGCCTCAGTTCGCAGGCTGCCTGTGGGGGGTAGGGCAGCACAAGAGAGAAGCCAGCAGAGAAGGAGGTTGCAGGGAAGACACGTGGCACCCAGAGTCTCACAGATATGGGTGGGCTGCTTCCTCCTGCTTTACAGAGAAAAAAAGTGTGTGTGTATGTGTGTGTGTGTGTGTGTGTGTGTGTGCATATGTGTATGTGTGTGTGCATGTGTATATGTGCGTATGTGCGTGCATGTGTGTGTGTGTGTGTGTGTGTGTGTGTGTGTGTTTAACTAGCTCAGGTGGTGGGGGAGTAAACATCTCAGAAAAAGAAAAGATTACTCTTCTTTGTGTGCAGCCTCGGGTGGAGAGGTGGAGGCCAGAGCCCCAGAATGGATGGCGAAGGGGCTGCTGGCTGCAGGGCAGGCAGCTCCCCAGCCACAGCCTTTGAAGGCACCACCTGACTGCTAGTGCTAGTGACTTCTGACTCCTCTCGCCTCTAAAAATAATCCAGCACGGAGGTTCTAAATCAGGAACAAAGCAGAAACAAAGGGTTAATGAGAGGATACTGGTTTGAAGTTCTGTTTCAGAGATGGAGACAGGGAAGACAAAAGCACGGGAGGCTGGCCTTTGTCGGCAGCCAACCAGCCCAGCTTTTAGCCCCTGAGATCCTGTGCCTAGCTATTTCTTCTTCACACCCTGCTCTGTGGACTAGCCCCCCTCAAAATTGTGCTGACATGACGTTAGTCCTGTCATCTGTCTCAGGATCTGTTCACCCTGATCAAAGCCTCACTGTAAGATGCAACTCACACTAACTTGTGAATCACTGATAGGCCCTAGGAACCCCAGAGGTTGCAGCCCATGCTTACTTTGGGGCTCATTTCTCAGTGTTTTATACATGATTTGGCTCTATTCGCATCCCACTAAGTACTGTTACTACTGCCGCACCACAGAAAAGCAGTGACAGTGTTTTTTCACTTACCCACAGTCGCAGACACAAGTACCAAGCCCACACACTCAGATCCTGAAGCCCAGACCCACATAGCCCTCTGCCTTGCCTGCAGTTCCAGGAAGCAGGATGAATAACTAACGGGTTATCTTGAAGCTAAATGCCAAAGCAGTGACTTGGGACTGACACAGTAAGACCATCGCTCCCCTAACCGTCTAAGCCCGCCCTCTCAAAAGGAGATTGCTGCTGTCATCCAGTGTTAATGAACTTGAACAGCTGTCCGCTCACCACCACCCCAGCCCCACACACTGCCAAGTTCTTTACATGTATCCCGCTAGCTGTTTGTAGGCCAATATGCAAGCTCCTGTCCAGATCTAATGTCACACACATTAAAGTCACAACTGCGATGCACAGGGAAAATTCATTTTCTGAGGGTGGGGGAAACAGGGAAGGAAGACACTGGAGACAAGAAGAGCTAAGTGAGAAATCACCACTGTAGATTTCCTTCCTAATCCCATTTCACCAGCAGGTCCCAGTTTCTGGTTTAAAGAAGGCATGCAAAGCATGCTTGTTGAGTGAATTTGCGAAGGAGCAAGGAAATGAACAAGCCATCTGTCTTGATTGCGTTCTCTTTGCTGGGCACAATACCCAACACCCACAGCTGAAAGGAGGAGAAGTTTCTTTTGGTTCAGGTTTCGGTCTGTGGTTGGCTCGCTTGGAGGCAGAAATTGCACAGCGGCTAAGAAGCAAACAGAAAAGGAGGCCACCAGGGACAAGGACACACCCTTCCAGATCACCCCTTCAGTCACCCATCTCCAAACAACTCGTGCAGCTATGAACTCACACAGCATACCCACAGTCCAGTCACCTTCCACACGCATGAGCCCTGGGGACGCTGCAGGCGTAAGCCTACCCAAGCCAGTGCATGAACTGCCAAATGGATTGAGCCAGCTCCTTCCCTTCTGCAGCGATACTTTGAGTAGCAAGGGTAGAGGTCACCGAGGTCTTACTCCTGGCTGTCATCACACTTCAAGGTCACAGAAAAAGAAGGTGTCATCTGTGCTTTGGTTTATACTTTCATCCGTGTGTGTTTGATTTCACTGTGACATTTTTTTCTGAACCACATATGGCTGTCGGCTCCTCACCCTTGCACCAGAGGCAGAGTTTCCATGAAGCTACCAAAGCACACACCTGAGCTCCCCTTACTCGCAGAAACCTCTTGTCCCATGCTCAGGCTTACAGGGCTTACAGTACATTTTCATGCTAATATGTTGTCATAAATTTAAAAGTAAAGAAAGACCTTCCCCCAATTTGGAGAAGCAACAGACCCTACTGATGCCGGATTTTCCACTGCTGTGTTTATCCTGCTGTATTTCTCAAAGTGTACAAATATTACTCAGGTATCTATGTCTGATATACATATATATATATATATATATATATATATATATATATATATCCATTGAGATATATAATATATATTATATATGGAAAAGATAACTATGAGTCTTAAGAAAAAAGTGAAAGAGCTTAATTCTTTGAGGAAGAGAAGAATACAGTTATTTAACTATGTAATCATCGGGCCCTGATTTAGAATTCGTGTTGCCAACTCAGCCCAAGGAGCATCTGTGTTTTCAACAACTAGGTTGGCCTTTGCTTTAAAAAAAAAAAAAAGCATTATAAATAGCATAAAATGTCCCATCAGCCTGGCATGGCTTGGTACACCTGTATCAAATCCCAGTTATTCAGGAGGCTGAGACAGGAGGACTGCAAGTTCAAGAGCAACCTGGGAAACATAGTATCTTAGTGTCTCAAAGTAAAAATAACAAAAACCAAAAAGCTAAAGACTGAAATGGGTTGTGGGTTTAACCCAGTGGCAGAGCACTCATTTAGCAACTGCATGGCCCTGGGTTCCATTCCTACTACTAAGAAGAAGGGAAAGAGGGAGGGAAAGCAAAACCAAAGCCCTACCTCTGAGAACCTATTGGCCATTGCCAGGTAACCCATCAGCCTTGATCTCTGGAACAGACAGGCTCAGCATTCTCACCTGTTCTGGAAGGGGCCGTGATTCTGTGACCTGCATCTTCTACTAACAGATTTCCCTAACAGTGGTGACAGCACCACAACCCTCAAAATAACTGGCTCTATCAAAGTGTATGTGGCCACAGAGCCCCTAACCAGTGATACTCACATGAGCTGCACCTCAGAATAACTCAGGAAGTTTCTCCTAACAAAATATTGTCACCTGGGTTACACTCCCCAAAGATTACTCTGATTTAGGTGGCCTAGGATAGAGGTCATTGACATTTCCTAAAGCCTCCTAGATGACATCAATGTGCAGGAAGGGTGAGAGCCACTACCTCAGACCATCAGATCTGGGGCAGATTCGAGGACCTAACAGCTCACAGAGCAGTGTCGGAGTGACTGCAGTAGCAGTACCTTCCTCACTCAAGAAATGCAGCATCTCAAGCCCTGCCCGGCCCTGCTGAACTCCAAATCTGCATCTTATTAGGATTCCCAGAGGATTTGTCTGCCTGCTAAATTTTGAGAAGCACTGCCTAAGAAATAATTAGTTTCTGGACCAGCTTCTTCCATTTCCAGATGCAGAAATCAGAAGCCAATCATGTGAAATGATTTGGCTGAGGTCCTCCAGACTCCTGTTGAACTCACGGGTCTCCTATCTTTGAACTTCTCCCAGGCCTCCTCTCCCTCTGCCAGACTCTGTCATTTGAGAAGGGCACTTCCAGTCTTCCAGTGGGAGACAAGGCTCCCACCTCTGGCTTACAGGAACCATTGTGTACTGTGGAATTTCTGGCTTTTTCTTGCTAGAGGAAAAAAAAATACGACTTAGTGCTATCCATTATGTATTCTGGGTATACACAATGAGTTTGTCTTGAGACATATTTATGCCTGAGAATATTATGTATTCTCTTTATATACCATGCAAGGTTAAATTTTTTGAAAATTTATATTTGCATTTTATCACCCAGACATATAAGCAATTTATAGCCAGGCCTGATGGATTGGAATCAGATGGCAAAACCCGAATTAACTCCATGGATCCTGGTAGTTGCTGGTCAGTCCTAGCTGTTAATGATATTTTCACCTGAGTGGACACATTTGAGACCCTCCTTTTGAGATAAATATGCAGGTAGGTATCATTTTTGCAATGCAGGCACTTCCTCTCGCTGACTTAAGTTCATCCAGCAATTTTTTTCAAGACAGACATATTGAAACAGTCATACACTGAATAATTCATGTGAAAATATTGGGGGGAGAGCTAAATAGAGGTGACTCAAGGTATATATGTGTTTGCTGATGTTACAAAGTAGAGACTTTCTGTATTACATATTTGCCAATCGTCAGAAATGCAATGTGGGGGGCAATTTTGGGGCCTTCCTGAGCCCCTGACATATCAACCTTTTAATTACTTGACCTAGTCTCTCTCTCTCTCTCTCTCTCTCTCTCTCTCTCTCTCTCTCTCTCTCTTTCATTTTTTATTTTTGAGACGGGGTCTCTTAGGCTCGCCTTGAACTTCCTATGTAGCCTGGGCTGAGCTCAAATTTGGGATCCTCCCACCTCGGTCTTGCCAGTGCTGAGATGACAGACATGCACCACCTCACCCAGCTGTCATACAAAAGGCACTCAGAGGACAAAGCATATCTGAAGGCCACCATTATCACTTGGTGTAGTCCAGGAGAGGTGTGGTGGAAGCTACCATCTGCACTGGCAACTCAACCACATGTGCAAGGGCCTGGGCCTCAGCATGGTCTTAAGCTCACACGCCCAGCCACGGGTATGATCTATTACTCACAATTTTCTCACAGACCCAAAGAGGGTTTTTTTTCTGTAAAGCTGTGGTCAACGGTGGTCCTGCACAACTACCTACCATTCACCCAGGTGGAAAAGGCAGCCAAAAGATGAATCATTATTATTTTTTTAATCAAGGAACAGGCCCAGGTGTAGCAGCAGCCCAGCTTTCTAATATCACTGTGGCTTTGATAAATATGTCCCATTCCTTGATAACTTTCCCAAATCCTTTAATATCCTGCAGCTCAGTCCCTGATGTCTAGCTGTCGCAAAAATGTGTGAAGGGAGACCAAATGTCAATAAAATCTCCCTGCCTGCCTCAGCCCAGTACATAATCAGCTCCAAGGTAAATAAATGGTAAGTTAGTTGTCTCCTGCCAGGGAGGCAGGTCTTGCGCTTCACAGGCCCTCATTTGGGCCTTCCTACAGTGCTGACCAAATCAGCTTCTTCCTCCAGTTTCTTCTGGTGGAAGGCATTAGATTTTTCCTCCCTTCTTTTTCCTCTGCTCTTCCCCTCTGAGGGGCAGCCTGCTCTGCTTCTCTGAAACAGCTGTCCACTTTATGCTTCGTTTTCCTCAACTCCATTAAATCACCTTTCATCACATTAAATACAGGTCTTTGGGGTGGTCAGAGAGCTGCACTCTGAGGGATGATGGTATAATGAGGGTGACATGTATGAAAAATCATTTTGCCGCTCAATCCCAGGCAGCCACAAGGAGGGAAGAGATGCCAAGAGCATCTCACAAGAGACAGGAGCCACACTCCAGTGGAGGAGTTTCATTCATTTATTCATTCCACAGACCCCCTGGAGTGCTGCCATGTGTCAGCCTTGGAGAATACACCAGTGAACAAAAGAGACAAAGAGAGTCTTTCCCTCATGGAGCTTCCCTGTGCAGGGACACCCTAAAGTCTCTCTGGAAACACACTGAATCAAGCTCAGCAGAGAAGCAGCAGTTGATTTGAAGCATTTCTGCTGCCCCTGCCTGTAAAACCCCTCCTGCCACAGTACCAAAGTGTGGTCTTCTTCAGCAGATGCTCCTCCTTTGGAGTCAAATCACCCCTTTTTTTCCAAGAGCAATTGCCCTCGGAAGGGATTAGCCGTTATCACTCTCCAGCACCTGAGTGTGAATTCATTTATTGGCTCTTTGTCCTCCCTAGATAGGAGGGTCTCCTGGCCTGTCACAAGAAATAAAATTCCCAAGAAGGCAGCAGCAAGGGAGACTGAAGACAAGATGGGTCCGTGTTGCCCCACAGAGTCCCCTTTGGCCAACTGTCCCCTGTCTGACCTTTGTGAATAAGGATACCTCTCCTCAGCCTGAAAGTGCTGGCCCAGAGCCTTCCCACTAAACTCAGACAAAACCAAATGAGACGCAGGTTTCCCAAGCTCAGATAATGTGTGGGTCCTTTCTTCCAGACAAGTATAGTCACCACTCTCACCTGCCCTTAGTATTCCCCTGGCCTTGCTTGGCACCTTCATCTATAGCAAAAGCCTGTCCTATTGGAGCAGGCCATTTCTCTGCTGCTTGAACCCAGACCTATAAATGCGGGGAGGGGGGGTATACACACACACAAAGTGCATGACCTTGCAGGATGGCAGGGTTTCCACATTCAGTACACACACCCATGTCCAGGACATGCAGATTCTTCACACATGATCCCCTTGACCTCAGCAAGTCTCATTCCAATCTGGAAATGTGGACTTTTAACAAGATTCAAAAGTGATGTTGAAGCAGTTGGCCTGTGGCAGTAGTCCCCTTTGTGTTGCTGTAACAAGATACCAGAGGCTTGCAACTTTATGCACAAAGGGGAGTTGTTTAGCTCATGGTTCGGGAAGTACAAGACTGGATAGGCCCATCTGTTTAGTTCTGGTGAAGCTTCATGGCAGGTGGCATCCTGATTGCAGAAGCATCAGGAGAGATCACAAGGTAAAACAGGAAACCAGAGAGATTCAGGGGCCAGGCTCACTTTTTTATAGTGACCCAGTCCTTAAAAAACTAACCAGCGCTGGGCAAACTCTGCACTAGTCACTTTAAGAGCAGTGTCTCCGATGATGTAATTAATTTCCAGTAGGCAGCACCTATCTTAGTTACTTCTCTCTTGCTGCTGAAACAAGATACCCAGCATCCAGAAGTCAATGGAGGAAGGTTTATTTAGCTCACAGTCCACAGAGACTTTAGTCCATCATCAGCTGGCTGAAGACAGGGTGGTGTGGCAAAGGGACATCACAGAGGAGAAACAGTCCATGACAGGCAGAAGGCAGCAAAGCAAGCAAGGGACCAGACAAGCCTCTTTCTGTGCCATATACTCTATTCAGGCTACCAGAATTAGTGCAGCACCAAATAACTGGGTCTGATTTAATAATCATGCAACTTTAATCATAGGATTGTACCATGAATCAATCCTACACTCTAGATCCAGTCACCTCTGAAAATGCCCCACCTGTGACTGTATGAGGCTTTGAGGGGACATCTAGATGGAAGCCATAACTCCATCTCTCCACACCAACATGAGGACCAAGCTTTCAACATACGAACCTCTAGAGGCTGCATGCCACAGGGGCCAATCCATAGTGTCTGAGCAGCACAACGTACTGCACAGTGATTGACTGGGGACCGGCTGAGCGCACTATTCCCTGTTGTTATGTTATTTTTCTTTCTTTCTTTTTTGTATTTAGTACACAGTCTACAAGGTCTCACTACACAGATCAGAGCCTCAGCTATTTGGCCAGCCCTATTTTCCTTTCTCCTTTTTTGAAAATCTCCCCCATCACTGCATCACATTCACTGACAATTTAAGCAATAGGTGAATTGTGATGAAGTATAGGGGAGCAAGAAGAGCTAAAGAAAGAACCATCCTGCTGTTAACAAGAATTTGAAGAGAATGTACAGGAGCCGGGACTTCCTGGGTTCCAGTATAAAACTGTTTTTCATGCCTGGTCTTGCCTAGGAAGAGTCTCAAAGTATTTAGTGACCTTAGGCTGTCAGCAAAACATAGCCTCAGAGTAAGAACGGATTAAGGATGCAGCCCTAAGATGCTGAGATCTCAGAGGTCTCTGCTGAGCTCTCAGATGATGAAGTGCAGAGCTTCATGAATCACCGTACTACAGGAAATGTTTTCTTAGAATCTTAAGGGCTCTGTCCCACAGTTCTGGCTTGCAACCTACATCCCCAGCACCTCCCCTCCGTGGCATGATACAGTGTGAAAAATGCCTCAGAGAGGTTAAGTAATTTACTTGTGGTCACACAGCTATTAGTGGCAGAGATGGGCTTTAACACCAGAAAGATGGATTTGTATGCCAGCAACCAAGACAAATTGTTGACTCCCTGAGAGTCAAAATACCCAGAGTACCAAGAATTGTTAGTTTATTTCATATTAATTTCATATTTTACTGCAACATTTAATTTGCAGTTTTCACCCTGAAAATGAATTGAGCCAAAGCTAGTATTTACAATTGGCACAGATAATCCTGGGAGCTGGCACAATTCACTTTCCAACTCATTTATCTGCTCTAGAATGGTAGAGTGATGTTGTATGGAGGTAGAAGGACTAAGATACAAGCCTCAAAACTCCCTTTCTGTGCTGCCTTTATCCACAGACATATCATTGTTCCCTCTGTAGTGACATTGCTCAAGTTGGCCCTGCCACTGGAGCTATCCTTTCAGTGTAGCAGGCAGTACTGCTGGGAAACAAATTGTCCCCAATACTTTGAGCCTAAAAGAGTCATTTCATTATGCTCAGAGATTCTGTGGGTCAGTCATTCAGTGAAGACATGGCAAGGATGGTTTGTCTCTGCTCCCTGATCTTCAAAGCCTCATCTGGGAAGACACAAAGCCTGACTTGCAGTGGGGCTCTGGATTCTGGAATTCTTTGAAGGCTCCTCATTGGCAGCTGGGTTGGGCGGGCTATCAGACTGGCAGATGGACACCTATAGGAGGAAGTCTCCATAGCGTGGGCTTCCTACACATGTGGTAGTCCCAGAATACACTTCTTAGAGCAGCTCCAGGCCTTCACGGGGCTCTAGTACAAAAGACTCAGCAAACAGAATGGAAGCTGTGTGCCTTTTCTCACCCAGCCATCACTTCTCCTGGGTTGAATTGATGAAATGATCAAAAGCCCACACCCCATGTTCACGGAGAATGGATATAAGCCCTACCCCCACTGGGAGGAGGGTCATGGTCAGAGATACTGGTGGCTGCCTTCTTTGGAAAATGGAACCCATCAATCTTCCCTCTGACCTCAGTTCATGCCCTTATAGCTTTCCAGTGTTACTTCTAGGCTCCTCTTCTAGGAAGTCTTCTCTGATCCCTGTACTTCCTCGTAGCCCCTATTTTTCTCTCTGTTCCACTTAATATCACAGGGTACTAGTTGTATATGTTGAGTATCCCTTATCTAAACTCCTTGGGACCAGAATTGATTCAAATTTTGGATGTATCTCAGTTTTAGGAATATTTGTATATACACAAGCTATCATGTCCATGGGCAATTCCATTTCTATTTTCCAGCACCATATACATATGACCTGGAAGGTAGTTTTATGCAATAATTTTACTGCTTTTGAGTTTCAGCTAGAACCTGTTGCAGGATGTCAGCTGTGGAATTTTCAAATTTTGGATCAAATCAGGTTTCAGATTGTCACATTAGGAATACTCGAACCTATGTTATTGCAGCAATTGTTGTTGTTTGCTGAATATTTGGATCCTAAACACTTACCTGCTAGGGACAGACACAGTCTCCTTTGTAGCTACCACTCAATGTGTAAATTGACAAAAATCTGACATCAGTACAGTATATTATCTGCTGTACAGACCCTATTCAAAGCATTTTGGATTTTAAATGCCAGATTAGGGATTTATTCCTATTATTAATTAGCATGCAGCTAAAACTATCATGTATTGAATACTTTATATATGTTAGCTCTCAAAACCCTCAGGACAACTTCTAAGGTAGATGCCATTGTTCTATCCTTCTGCAGTTGAACAAGGTGAAAGGCAGCGAACTTCTGTCACTTGCCAAAGTCGTGTGTTTAGTGATTGGCAGGCCAAAGCAGGAACCCAGGCAATCTGCTGCAGCGTGACCTCCTCCTGCCCCCATTTCCACCTCTCACTAGCTCTTCTTCACAATTCATTTTCCCCTAACCAGGCTCCGACAGCTCCCTCCTTGACACTGCCATGGCCCAGACACGGGGCGAGGCACATCCACCCCCTAGCTTAGGGATTTCTAAGTGGATTCACAGTAACACCAGCAGTGCCCTGTGCCCAGAACCTCACCTTCTTCCAAGTACCAGCATGCACACTCCCAAGCCAGGAGGGCTCTACTTGCAAAATAGGCAAAGAAGTTTCAAGAGAATCCTCCTCTTCCAGAGTCCCTCGAGTAGGGCAGGGGCTGAGAATAGCAGCCTCCCGGGATAGCTAAAGGGCTGCAGAAGTAGCCCCAGAAACCAAAGGTAAGCACAGCCCTAGGACAAAAAGGAAAAATATAGATTCCAAGATGGTTTTAATTCAGGACTTGGAGAGTCTTGGGGACAGAGAGAGAGAGAGAGAGAGAGAGAGAGAGAGAGAGAGAGAGAGAGAGAGAGAGGGAGAGAGAGAGGGGGAGAGAGAGAGAGAGAGGATGATTTAGAGCTATAGTGTTTTATGGGCAGCAGAGCCCCTTTTGGCCTGAGCAGGCAAACTGAGAGCTCCCAAC
>PVKN010014911.1:0-18830 GCA_004027915.1 Capromys pilorides
TCCTTACCTTTCTGCAGTTGTTCCCCTACTTTAGATGCTATTAATTTAGAGATGTCTTTTTTTTTACTTCAGAGGTTATTTCTGTTCTGGTTTCCACTATATATTTCTAAAGTTTTTACACTTCAGATTCTATTAATTCATGCATTTCTTTTTTTAATTCAGATGCTATCTCTGATCTGAGTTGCTCTATACATTTCTACACTTGTCTGTCTACCTCAGATGCTGCCGATTCAGAGGTTTCAGTTGCATGATTCCCGTTTTCTTCTGTGGTAGTGTCTCCTGTATTAGTTCTGGGTGGGCTTGGGATCTGAGATTGCATCTTACTCTTTGTCTTTATTATTTTGTGTTACAGTGATCTCTGTATTTTGGTGAAGTTATGTAGTTAGTGCCTAAGGGAGTTTGGGTCCAGATCCACCAAGCTTGTTCCCCTCTAGCTGTGCCTGGTTGCTGGTCGGAGCTCAGGCAGCTGGCTGATATGAGGCCCCATGGGTCAGGGCTGTGGGTGGAGTCAGAGCTCCAATTAATGGACACAGGACACTGGTCTTGGAATGTCTTTACCTGGTTGCCCCAGGCTGGTCCCAATGGTGGGTGGACTTTGCAGGATGGCCTGCCTCTTTTTTATCTCTGCTTCAATCTCAAATTTTTTCTTAAGGTATCCAATGAAACCCTATCCAAATGTGTGGTCAGGTTTCATTCATTTTTTGCTTGATTAATAAAATTTGTTGTATGCATTTGATTCTGGAAATTTAGCTAAGAATTTTGATTTTAGATGTTACCTTTTTCATATTTAATGATATTGATAAGCTACTGATTTGTTCATTTTTGTTTTTTTAATTTTAGGGAAGGGTCTACAGGGTGTTCAGGATCTCTCTACTAGATTAGACTCATAGTGATCTGCCTGTTTACAAATTCCCAAGAGCTGAGATTACAGGTGCACACCACTACACCCAGTCTCAATTGCCCTCTCAACATGCCCGAAGGGCAGGGCAAGCATGGCAGGCATGGGGAACAAACCCTTGGCCCCAGTGCTTCCTTGAAGCCACTTTAATCCACTGAGGTATATGGCCAGCCCTTCATATTTATTAATGTTATGTAAAATTAGTATGTTAACTGACTTAACTGTAGTCATTATTTCTCTTACAAATATATGTTGGAACAAGAGGTTGTGCATCTCATAGACAATAAAGAAGAAAATATTCTTTTAAATTAAAGAAATATTTAATGAATAATGAAAAACAGAAATTACCCTTTTTATCTATAAGATTAATTGTTTGACTAATCTTACATATCTATATCTATTAATCTAAATAAATTTGATGATGAAAATATGTAACACAACCATTGTTAAATTTTTCTTGTTTTGAAAATCCTGTACTATATGTATAATTGCTTATTACTGTTTTCCTATCTTTGTTTCTGCTATTTTTACTCTTTAAAATAAAAAATAATAAAAAAATAAATAAACTACTTCGTCTATAAGTAAAATATTACATCATTCTTAGACAAATGTATACTGTTGACAACATCTCTTCCTATTCCTAAGGCCTTTTGTTTGGGTGGATTTTTGAGTGAGTTTTCCCTGAAGCTTTTGTTTCTTATTCAAGGACTGAAGTCCAAGGCAGAGATGTCCAGGACAGAAAAGTCCTGCTAGCTGCTCCCTGGGGACACAGCCTTGGGCTCCCACCAGTACAATCTGCTGAGGCATCCAGCTTTGACCTCAGTAGAGACATCTCCCACAGTAAAGTGTTTGCTCTTATAAGAAACTTTTAGGACGATATCATCTCTTTAAAAATTTAGAAGAAACTCACAGTTCTTTGCCTTCTAAAAGAATTGCACATCTCCAAGGCTGGACATGGTTAAATTAACTAATAATGTAAGTATGCTATATTAATTGATAAAGTAAATATGTTAATGGATATGTTAATTTTATTAACTGAAGTAATCATTTCACTATGTACAAGTGTGTCAAACCTTTGGGCTTACACCTTAAACACAGGCATGAAAAGAAAAACTTTTTAAACATTAAGAGATTAAAATTGATCCACGTACCTCCTGGGATAGCTTTATGTAATCATCTGATTGGCAACTTCCAGGAGCCTCCCTGAATATCCAAAATGGAGACTTTGCTAACCACATCCAGAGAATTCATCACAATCACATTCAAGTTTATTGTCTCTCATGCCTGAGTAGCCAGGGAGCTTTTTAAAGTCTTATTTTTAATAGTACTTGTCTGCAGCACATAATAACGCCACTCATAATGAGGAGCTGGACTATGCACAGAGCACACTGTAGCTCTTGGGGCACAACACTAATTTTGTCATCAAAGTGCATAAATGTGGGTCTGTCAGGCTCATGTTTATTCTTTAGAATATTTATACATTGAATTATTAATTTTAATTTTATGAGTTTTATTATACTAAACCATGATTACTTAACAGGAAAGATGTTACATAAAGTATTGAGTTTTTAATATTTATTGTTTTTAGAAAAACACAAACATTTTCAGTATCAATTGGTTTTTGGTAGATAAAAATCTAGAAAAGAACATCAGAAATAAATTCCCTTGGGGCTGATGAGATAGCTCAACAGTCTAAAGCACCTGCTTAGGCAAGCTTAGGCAAGCACACAGGGACCATGATTCAATCTCTGGCACTACATGCCGCACCAGCCCTGCCCCCAGAGCAGGCTGAGCTGTCCAAAAAAGAGAAAGAAGGAAAGAGAAAAAAAGAAAGAAAGAAAGAAAGAAAGAAAGAAAGAAAGAAAGAAAGGGAAAGAAATTCCTACATGAACTACAATGAAAATAGCAATGGTATTCTACTAAAAAAGATAATCTTTACTTCAATTATCATGCCAAGAGCCAGGGAGATCAGTCAGTAGAATAAGTACTTGTTGGGCAAACACAGGGTCCTAAGTTCAATCCCTGGTACTGAAAAAAAAATTATTATGCCTAAGGCAATCTGCAAACATAACAACAGCATGTTCTATACACACACATTGCTTTCACTGAAAGCACATGTCTGGTGGTACTGGGCATTGAACTCAGGGCCTTGTGCTTGCTAGGCAAGCACTCTACCACTAAGCCACATCTCCAGCTCCTTGATAGCGAATGTCTTTAACTTTCCTGACCTTTTCGGAGGACACATTTGACATCTCAGTGGTCTTGTTCTTTTGTCAGGAGTCTCATTGTATCATATGTTTTGTTTTCCTGTACTTTCCTGTAGGGCACTGTTGATGTCTTTTTATTTTCCTGTTGTTGTAACAAGTCTTTGTGATGTTGTGCCTGCCTGTTCACTGTCAGCTCACTAGTATGCTCCAAATTTTTTTCATAACTCTTGGGCAGAAACATTTTGTTTTTCCTCAGCTATCAATAACCTCTTATGAGCTCCAGTCCCAATCCTCTATGAAAATTTCTCCATGATATTTTTGACTTGTGTTATGGTGTATGTCTAGTTGTCCCCCCAAAGCCTCATGCAGTCATGGGGCTGGGACTTCTAGAGTTTGAGACTTGACTCATGATCCACTGGGATTATGTGTTTTAATACAGATGGGAGGGGCTGGGGAGATAGCTCAGGGGCACAAGTGCCTGCCTGGCAAGTGCAAGGTCCTGAGTTCGATCCTTGTTTCCACAATTAAAAAAAAAACAAAAAACAGATGGGATTATGGGTCTGAGTACTGCTGAAACTATGGGTGTGGTCTAGGGCAGATATTCTAAGGCAGAGAGCCTGAATGTAATATAAACAAAGACAAAGAGATAGACTAACACTGTTGCTCTCTGCTGCCCTGGTTGGTCAGTTGCCTCTGTCACAATTGTTGCTATTCTGCCGCCATGAACTGGATGCTCTCTGCCCTGTTCCATTCAGCCTTAGGCCAGCCAAATATGGACTGAAACCTCCAGTAACTGTGAGCTAAATAAATCTTTCCTTCCTTCATTTTGAGAGTTGGGTATTTGTCCCAGCAACAAGTAAAAAGTAGCTAAGACAGAATTTGGTACTAGAGAAGTGGGATCATTGCTGTGACTAACCTGACCATGTGGATTACAAGTTTTTGGGACTAGCTAATGGGAAGAGATAAGAAAGCTTTGGAGAAGTCCTCTACTTGTGAAGAGCTGGAAAAGTTTCAGCTATTCTGTAGGGGAGATTCTGGTCCAAGCTTAGACCAGAAGACTGACAGAAGGCCTGCCTGTAAAGACCAGACTGGGGAGGTTTCTGCTGGGAAAAAGGACAGTGTTGGTTGTTGGAATCCAGATGATTTGTGCTATGGCTTGGCTGAAAGTCTGTCAGAATTTTGCTTGTGCCCAGAGACTTTTCCTAAGACTGAGATTAAGCATGGTGGAGTGATTAATCTTTCAAGAGATATTTTAAAGCAGCAAACTATTGGGGCAGTGGCATGATTGTTATTTGGTGGCTTCTAGCCAGATTTATGTTGAAAATCAAGAGCAAAGAGCCAAGCAGGATAATTTAAAATACTATGAGTTTGGCCAGGAAGGAAGCACCAGTAGAGCTGTGGACTGCTAGGATGGAGCTAAAAAGATCTCCATTGCTGGGAAGAAACCAGAGAATCAAAAAGATGGCCTGAGAGCATCACAAGAGGTGGCAGCTTTCTGCCCTTTGCAGCCTCAGAATTGCAAAGGAGAGAGACTTTGCCTTGAGAACAAATCTGCAGAAACCCAAGTACCAGAATGGCGGCAGCACCCAAACCAGGTTCCAAAATGGTGCTAGCACAGAGAATTTGTTACTTGGAATCAAGATCAGAGTGTTCATCAATCCAGGCACTCCACCCCTACAACCAAGAGAGAAGGAAGCCTGGCTACTACTCCAGCTGGCAGCAGACCGTGGCATCATCCATGTGACATTGGTTTTAGGTGCATTCAGAACGCAAGAGTTGTTAGGTTAAGAAGGCTTCCACCTCAATTTCAGAAGAAGGGCTGGGAGGCCAGGCAGTGTGCTCCTGAGAGGGCAGTGTGTGAAGCAGAGAGTGAGAAGCCAATTCAGTGGAAACCCCAGAAGTCTGGAAAAGCCAGAAACATGGATCATCTAAGGGAAACTGCAAAGAGGGAACAAATCTAGCCTTGAGAGAAGCCATGGAAACAACCACCAAGAGTGCCGTAGCAGGGGAGTCATATAAAGCCTTTGGAGCTCACAGCTCAGTGCAGACTGCTTTGGATATTCCAGTTGGAACTATGGGATTTGATGTTTACTCTGATGGAGTTTGGACATATGTTTGTACTAGTGTTTTGTATTCCCCTGTTGTTTGCAACTTTTGGAATGGCAGTGCTTATCCTGTGCCTTTGAATGTTGGATCTGTTTAACTTTTCTTTTGCACAGGAGCTCACAGTGAAGAGTTTGCCTTGGATCTTGGAGGAGACTTGGAACTTGGACATATCAGCAATGCTGAAATTGTTGGGACTTTGGCAACTCTTAGTGATGGACTAAAATGTCTTTTGCACAAAGGGATGTGCATGAGAGTTTAGGGGTCCAGGGGCAGAATTATATGGTTTATGTCTAGTTGTCCTCTCAAAACCTCATGCATTCATGGCGCAGGGACTTCTAGAGTTTGAGACTTGACTCATGATCCATTGGGATTATGTATTTTAGTATGAATTGGATTATAGGTCTGAGTATTGCTGAGACTATGGGTGTGGTCTAGGGCAGATATCCTAAGACAGAGAGCCTGAATGTACTATAAGGAGAGACAGAGAGCAGACTCACGCTATTGCTCTCTGCGCCGTGGTTGGTCGGTTACCTCTGTCGTGATTGTTGCTGTTCTGCTGCCATGAACTGGATGCTCTCTGCCCTGTTCCATTCAACCTTGGGCCAGCCAAATATGGACTGAAACCTCCAGTAACTGTGAACTAAATAAACCTTTCCTTCCTTCATTTTGAGTGTCGGGTATTTGTCCCAGCAACAAGTAAAAAGTGACTAAGACAACTTGTTACTTACATTTTAAACTATCAAGCTACTTATGCCACACATGTTTAGGACTGAGTAAATTGGCCATTGGTCAATGCTTTATTTCTTTCTCTCTCTTTTTTAAAAATATCTTTAGTACAGGGTCTACAGGGTCTCACTACAAAGATCAGGCTCATAGTGATCCTCATGTTTTCAGCCTCCCAAGTGCTGGGATTACAGGCATGCACCACTGCACCCAGTCTCAATCGGAGATTCATCATGCCCTGGGGGCGGGGCCAGCATGCTGGGCTGGGGATTGAACCCCAGTCCCTGCACAATGCTTCGTTTTGAATGACAGCATGACTCATTAACAACATCTACTCAATAATTTGATTTTGTTGTTGAAAATTTCCATCTCAGGCTTCTGTTTTGTTGAGGTTTCTCTATCAATATTTCCATCGTTGTGCAATGCTGACATCAGCAGTACCAGTTGCTTTCCTTTGAGAAATATAAAGCCAGTGTTGTATCTTTCTGAAATCCACAGATCATACTATGTAATATCTGTTTTGAAATTGCAGCATTTCATTTGGAATTTCTGCTTTATTCTTGTGTACAGTTCCTGCATTGTTCAACCTGTGCTCTGTTAGCAACTGTAACATCAACTGGAAACTGGTAAACCAATTGTCCAATTTCACATTCTGATTAGTTTGGGAGATGGGAGCAACAGGTGCACTACAATATCATTAAGTTTATTATTATATGAATAAGGACCTGATGACTGAGTTCCAGGATAAATGTCTAAACTAAAGGAATAATAAGTCTTCTTAGCTACAAGAGCATACATTTTTATGCCATAGTTTGACCCTTCATTTTCCAGTAAGTCTTTTACATTCCTGTGGTTACCAAGAGCAATCTGTCCTGAGTACAGCAAACCCATGGATGCTTCCAGTTCACCTAGTGAGGTATCATAAGAAATACATTTTTTAATATGGCTACTGGTGAACACAAAACATTTTATTTGCATTTCAGCATTTGTGTATTTGACAACATCTTGTAGCACTTCATCTGTCACAATTTCCAAAATAGAATGACAGCACTGGCATTCTGTCCCATAAGTTTCACCCCTGGCAAAACTTTCACTATATTTTTAGGCCTAATTCTAATGCTAGATCAGTTCATTTGGTTGTGTGATCCTTTGCAACATTTTGGTTAGTCAAAATATGTTCACATTGTGGTTTTCTTCCTTATTCGAACCAAGACTTGCATTGCCTATGTCGGTATCAGCGGATCCTTGCTCCATTTCACTGTCACTGGAACTTTGGCTCCGTGTCACCACCAGCATCAGCACCACTCTCGTAATCCACCTACACCACTCTTCTGTGATGACAGCATGGATTTTGCCATCATAGATCATCTTCATCATCATGGATTACTTACACATGAGTAATCTGATGAGTCACTCTTGCCCTCCTCCAAAACTTGAAAACCTGCTTTTTATGCACTGCTGTACTGAATTGGGCTACTTCTAATCAGAAAAAATCAAAAGAAAACTTTTATTTAACAAATCCTGGAGTTGTGTGGATCTATTGTGCCTTCCGTGTTGCCTGGGTAAACACATATAAAACCAGTTAGATGAAGCATAAAAGTGGGCCCAAAGGCCATCTTGATACTTCTGCACACATGCACCCTCCTTGCCTTTCATCATTCCAAGTGGATAAACACACACATTGCTTTTTGTATCCCTCAGGGAAAGGTACTGAGGTGCACACTCAGCTGCCACTACATCAATGTACATATTTACAGTAGAAAAGTAAACAGTGGGCCCACTGAACACAGCCTTATGTTGTAAGGATATTTAGTTCCTTCTTCAGCCCTTTCCTTCTACTCTTTCCCCCTCTCCATCTTTTTATCCCCTCCCCATTTCCAAAATATCTAACATCCTCTTTCTTTTTTTCTCTCTCTTCTTTCTTTCTTTCTTTCTTTCTTTCTTTCTTTCTTTCTTTCTTTCTTCTTTCTTTCTTTCTTCTTTCTAAATAATATGGCCAGCTCAGCCTGCCCTGGGGGTGGGGCTGGCACAGCGTAAGGTGCTGGGGATCGAACTGCAGTCCCTGTGGTTGCTTAAGCTTGCCTAAGCAGGCACTTTAGATTGTTGAGCCATCTCGCTGCCCGCCCCCCATTTCTTACTGTCTATCTTTTATTTTACTTTTTATTTATATAAGTTTGCTTCTGTGAAGAGAACAGGAGAAAGAAAAATCCCAGCTCCATGCTGTGGTGTTTAAAGCAGCCACACTGTGTCCCCACAGTGCTGTCAAGCATGTGTGGTTCACAAAACAGCAAAAGCCAGAGCCTTTCAGCTCTGCACAGTCCCTAAAAACCCATCTTGATGCCCTCTGGGTGAGCAGTGCTCTCTGCTGTCTGCTCTAAGTGCCAGCAGCCTACAGCAATATTAGTCTTTTCTTTTTGTTTTTAAAGTTTACAGAGTGGCAGATACAATAGATTGATGGCAGCAATCATTTCACTACACATATGTACAGCAAAGCATCAGGTCATATACCTTAGATATAGATGCTAAGAAGAGGACATCATTTAAAAACAGAAGTAAAGGATGTGCCAAGGACCATTTGTTTACAGTTCTATATATTTCTTTTTATTTAAAAAATAGTTATAGACTTATAGGAAATTGCAAATATGTGGGTCTCCATGTGCCCTTCACCCAGCTCTCCCCAATAGTAACATTGGTCATGATTATAGTGTAATCTCAAAGGTTTGTAATCAATAGTGATACAATGCTGATAGCTAGCCCATATTCTTATGCTGAGTGTGTGTGTGTGTGTGTGTGTGTGTGTGTGTGTGTGTCTGTCTGTCTGTCTGTCTGTCAGTCAGTCAATCTGTGTCTATGTTATATAGATTTGGTGATCCTCATAACCAAGGAACAGAACTGTTCCACCACATTTAGGAACTCCTTCACATCACCCATTTACAGCTGACCCCTCTTTCCCATTCCTAGCCCTGGGGAACCCCTACTAGGGATCCTTCCACATCAATCTGTTATTTTGAGAACATTATACACATGAGAAGTTTCAGTAGGTAACTTTCTGAAGTCAGCTTTCCCCACTCAATCTAATCCTCTTGGGAACTTTACAAGTTGTGAATGGCAATGGCTAGTTTCTTTTTATTGTTGAGTAATCTTCCACTGTATAAACATTTCACTATCCAAACGTCCTGCTAAGGGACATTTGTAGGTTTTTTTCAGCTTTTTTTTTCTATTACAAATAAACTATTGGACTATATACGCAGCTACTTTCTCTTAGTTCGATAAGAAGAAAGATTTGTACATAGTGTTTAGATAAGATATCATCTCTGCATCTTGTATTCTGAACAACTACTATGAAGACAACAATATGTAATGTATTAATTATTGTAACTGTCCTACTACCCTGTTGTGAAACTGTCTCATCGCCATTTCTTTCTCATTAAAATTAATTTTTAAAAATAGAGTACCTACAAACATTCATGTACAGGGCGTGGTATAATGCAATTTTTTTTACTTTTCTAGGTTAAATGCTTAAGAATGTAATTGCTGCACTGTATGGTAAGAGTGAGCTCAGACACTTCCAAGTGACTTTCCAGCATTATTGCATCATTTTAATTTCTTACCAGCGGTGAATGAAAATTCCACTCGCTCCAAATAAATTCTCACAAGCTAGGTTCTGTTTCTTGAACTCCTGGGTTATAAATTCTTAGGACTCTAGAATGTTAGAACTGTATGAGACCTTAAAGATGACTTGGGCCAGTCCCTGATTCTAGACTACGGAACCAAGCCACTGAGCTGAGACTTGGTCATCATTACCCCTTGTGTAAAAATCTTCTCTTGTTCTAAGTATTGGCTCTGCTTGTCCAAGCCCAGGTAAATCTGCCCCTTCTATAGAACATCTCTGGAAACTTATCAAAGGCTGGCCAAGACTTAAAAGCTGTTCACACCTCTGGGGAAAGTCTTACTTGGGAAATTTAACTTTGTGCTTTACTACCCTTAGAGAGACTGTGTACCAACTACACTTTCACATTCTCATAAGGCCCAACACTGTTTTGTTGTTTGTTTTTTTTTTTGTTTTTCTTTTTTCAGTACTAGGAAATGAACCTAAGCCCTTATATCCCTAACCCTTATTATTATTTTTTACTTTGGGACAAGTTCTCACTAAATCAGTAAGTTGCTACAGCTTGGCTTTTTTATTTTATTTTATTTTTTTAATATATTTGGTACAGGGTCTAGTGATGCAGCTCAGACTTGCAGTGAACCTCCTGTTTCAGCCTCTCCAGCACTGGGATTACAGGTGTGAACACCATGCCTGGTCTTGGTGGCTAGCTCAGCATGCCTGGGGGCAGAGCCAGCATGACATATGGTGCCGAAATGAACCCCCATCCTTGTGCTTGCCTAAGCAGGTGCTTAGTCCACTGAGCTATCTCGCTGGCCCATATAGTTTGACTTTTGCAACAACATTGCATCATCTTTTCTCAGAAAATCACAAGGTTCACATACAGAACCCACAGTCAGCTGTCACCGGTGCACCCCCTACCCCTACCTATCCACAATGGCAATAATGTGGCAACTGGCTCAGCTACACTAACCTATGAGGTGACTACTGCGTGCCAGGCCCTTTGACTGGTTCTAGTGTTCTTTTTTTTTTTTTTTAGTATGTGTTTACAGTATATAACTTTCTCATTCTTTACATGGAATTGCTATGTGGACATAACACATCCTAATTCTTTTTTCATTGTCTTCTTGCTTCTCCTTCCTCTCACACCATCTCATGATCTACTTTCCCTTTGAGAAAGATCTATCTCCTTGCTTCCTATTATCTTTTTTCTTCATTTATAATTTGAATTTCTCATATAATAGAAACTGTGAGATATTTAAGCTATTTATCTAATTTCTCTTAACATTATGGTCTCAAAGTCCATGTATTTTCCTACAGATAGCTCAAATTTATCTTTCTTTATAGCACAGCAGTGCCCCATTGTGGGGAAATACCACATTTTCTTTATCCATTCATTTGCTGGTGGATATAGGCTGCTTCCAAGATTCAGCTGTTATGAACTGTGCTGCTTAGACATGAGTGTGATGGATCACCGGAATGGGATGACTTGAACTCCTTCGAGAAAATTCCTAGAAGTGAAATGGGTGGGTCAAGTGAGATTTCTAGAGTTAGTTTTTATTTTTAGAAATCCCCACATTGATATCCATAGTGGTTGTACTAGTTTACATTTTCACCCACAACTCAGAAGGGTTCCTTTTCCCTGACACCCTCACCAGAATTTATTATTGGTTGATTTCTTTGTAATGGCCATTCTTTCTGTAGTGAGATGGGATCTCACTGTTGTTTTAATTTGCATTTTTCTAATGTCCAGTGCTATTGAACATTTCTTCACGTCTTGATTGGTCATTTGCATTTCTTCTGTGAAGTGCCTTTCATTCCACATACTTTTTGATCATGCTTTTTTTATTTGAGAGAGTCTAGTTTTATTTATTTATTTTTTTGTAGATAGGGTCTTGCTATATTACATAGTGTAGGTTGGCCTAAAACTCACTTATATAGCTCAGGCTGGCCTCAAACTCCAAACGATTCTCCTGCCTCAACCTCAAGAGTGCTGGGATTACAGGCATGTGCCACTATGTAGGGATGGGTCTAATTTTTCTAATTAGTGGCTCTGGTCTTTATGCCAGTTCTGCAAGGTGGCTACATGGAACTCGATTGGATGGATGAGTAAAAATGGCCCCAAAATTGGCCACAGTCTCTAACTCAGAATTCTGCAATAAAGGAAGCAGATCTAGATTTTTTCCTTTGCACAGCTCCTCAAGGTACAGCGTACACAACACATTAATCATTTTAGTGATCACAGTGATCTTCACTGTGGCTTTCTGAACTGTAGTGTGGATTGTGGATTTTTATACCTGAAATTCGAGTGTTTGACACCAGGTGGCGCCAGAACATCCTAGAGACTAGCGTGGCGTCCCAAGTGCCTTCAACTGGCTATGCTGCCGGCTGCGTGCTTCAGGAGCAGCTCTAGCATTAACAGAATATTAAACTCTCTATCAAAACAGCAGCCATCTCTGCTTCCTTAAAACCATATCAGCTCTTGCACAGCAAAAAGCCAAAAAATGGAACATCTAGATACAGCACAAATCTGTCCCTTTAAACCTCACTTGTTTTAAAGCGCGTCTTATTCTAACTTCAACTTTTTCAAGTATCGAGGCTCCTAGGAATAGTAAGACTTAGACATTTTGGGTAAAGGCCAAATATTTCTTTGCAGCTCTCTGTGCAGATAAAGATAAAGGATATCAGTATCTCTGTTTAAAATTAAGTTAGTTTAGACTATGTTAAGAATGGAGGCTTTTTGTTTTGAGCATCAGTGCCCCGTGGCTCATAACCTACTAATCTCTTTTTTCTTTCTACAAGGATGGATTACTTGCTCCTCCCTTGTCTTCTCATGCTAAAATGTGAAAAGCAGAAAACACAGACACTGATCTTGTTCAGTGACCTCTTGTGATTGTTTTTCCTGATTTGAATATTTCTCCTAAGGAACTATTCTTCTTAGTTTTGTTTTCTTTAAATGTCAAGGAAGGAGATCAACTCACAGTAGTTTTCCTAGAAATTTTCCTAAAAATGAATCCTGAGATTCCCTTGGGCTCCAGGTAAGACAGGATGGTTTGTGATTCTAACTTTACATTAAATAAAATTCAAGCATAGATTTAAGATTAAGATTCAACTTCAATCAATACTGTAGATTCAATCACAGACCATTCCGTTCATTCATTTGGCAAACATAAAGTAAGTGAAACTGGAATCCCTCCACCCTCCTACATTCAACTGACTCTTACCATTTCCACCTTCCCCGGTAGTACTTTGAAATCAATAACTTACATCTTCTATCTCCTAAGACCTACAGAACTGAACACAGTGTCTAATCTGAATAGATGCTTCATTTATAGCAATTAAATGAAAGAAAAGAAGAATTCCGTTTTGTCTTTGGGGAATGCCACTATCATTATGATAAAGCTTGCAACCTTACTTGAAGCTCAAGAAAGCTCCTAGATTGTAGCAGAAAAGGGGACATCATAGACATTAAGATGTCACTCAAGGTCTTGGCTCAGCTAGAGACATCAGTTTCCAACAGATTTCAGAGTCTACTCCATTTCTAGCCCTTCTAGGAATAAAGTCTACCTACATTTATGTTCTATGAGGCTTATATCTAATAGGAGTATCATCAAGAAGAGATTCGTCATTGAGGAATAGTCTAAACTTTAATACCAGACCTCAGATTTGAAGAAGAGGTTTTGGTCCCTGTAGCGGGAGAGAGGAATTCGCTGGGAAGAGTGTCCTCCATTCCCAAATAAGTTCTGTCTCCCTTTCCCAGTCAGACTCACTATAAAAGGAAAAACTGGACAACAGACAGTGGGAAAAGGAGCCTGTCTTGGCAACTTTCTGTGAAACATGTACACCATGCTGTTTACAAATTCCTGCAGCCAGCCCCAGAATCCAAATGTAGACAACTCTGTTTATATAACTAAAATAAATCCTTATACCATGTGATTGAGGTGGCTACTGGGAGTTGGGTCCCCCTGAGGAGATATTTTCTGCAGCTGAGACCAGGGGCAAGAGAGGGCACAGGATCCCTTGGGATGCTGGGCAGGTAGGAAGTATTTTAGAACAGTTTTCTGGTCTAGAAATCTCTCAGGATAGATGCATGGGAGAGCTGAGAGAAACCACATCCAGTACCTTTTTTTTGGTATTGGTTCTAGAGGATGGAGTTATAGTTTCATCTAAGAGGGCCCAGTAAGCCTTAGCAGTGTATCCTACTAGCTGGTGATAGTAAAGGAGCTAGCCAGCTCCTCCTGTATTACCCAGAGGCAACTTGTTCCAAAGTGCAGTTCTTATCAGCCTCCCACTGTCTGGGCCATTTAAGAGATTTGAATGTTCTAAAGTCAGCAGACACCTACGCTGGTCAAACACTGCCTCTGAAATCAAGTCCCAAGTTCACCTTGTCCTTCACGGCTCTGGCGGCGAGGTCCCACACACGCTGAAGACTTCCTCCTAGACACTGCACCTCGACATGAGCTCAAATGCATTTCTTCCCCATGTATTTCCAGCCTCCCCATCTAAAGGAGTCACAGTTCCCTCTTCTGTGCATGATGGTCACCCATTTCTGGGTCTAGCCACTCTACTCATGGTCACCTATGGCCTTGAAATTAGGGACTACATTGGGTCATCTCTACCCCAGCTTTGGCCTTGGTGTTGGATCAAACTCTGGAAATGATGCTGTCAAATGGCTTGTCTTTCATTAGAGGATAAAAGCCAAAGGCCAGTCACCTGGCCCATAGGACAAGGGCTAAAGCAGAGGTAGTGGGCTCAAAACTAGGATACCTATGTTAGTCCATTTCCTGTCATGAAGGCTGAAGAATCTTATGTTTTAAAAAAAGAAATTTATTTAGCTCACAGTTCTGGAGATTTGAGGGCATGGCACCTCCACTGGCTCAGTTCTGATGAAGATTCAGTTGTAGTAGCATCACAGTGGCAGATCACACATGAGAGAAAGACACAAGAGAACGATAGGGAGGGGTGAGTAGCAAATGCCTTCTACTGGGCCCAGCTTGTAGAGATCTTGCCCTTTACACTTCCATGCTAAGGACCAAGCCTTCACCATAAGCACTTTTGGTGAGACTCTCATGCCCAAGTCACAGCACTGCCCACCTCATCCCATCCACCCCCTGTCTCCTTAGAAAGAAAGCTGAGCAAGTGCATACTCGCCACCACACACACACAGCCAGTTCCAGAAATTGACCCAAAGTCTCATGGTGAGCTGTATGCCCAGCTATTTTTGCTTTGTGAGACAGAGACTGCTTAAGTCACTAACTTGGGGAAGCTAGGCTTGAACTTGCAATCTTTCTGCCTCATACTCCGAGTGCTGGGTTTACAGGCACGTGTCACTACATGTGATCGAGGACAGCATTCTTATCATGGTTTCTGAGGGCAAGAATGACCATTTCTTGCCAGCTGCAGCCCAGATCATTCTGGGCCTCAGCAGTTTGAGTCCCAGGCTCCTTGGCCCTTTCAGCTGATAAATGGAGCCATGTGCCTTAGGGACCTTTGTGCGTGTTTCCTCAACTGGCCCATCCATCCCAGGCTGCACATCCATGTTTTATTCCCACCCATACCCTATTCAGCTCTCCATTTCCATCCCCTCATTAGCACCTAGACACATTGCTCTTCCTACATGGGATATAGAGAGCCCACCCTTGCCACTGGGGGCTGCCCCTTGCAGTGTGAAATTACTCACTGTCTCCCTACCTGCCCAACTCTGGAAGGGCAAGAAATGTATCTGTTCCTCTGTTGTCGTTAGACTGCCTAGGAAGGAAGAAACTAATGGATAAACTAATGACTAAGCCAGGGGCTCTTGGAGAAACAAACAAGAGCTGTGGGCAACCAGAATCAATATCACCTTAAGCAAAATCAAGTTTGATCTCCATTGTCACCTATAATAGAGGGAGCTCCCAGGGAACTGGGACCCCACATCCATGGGATCTTGTACCACAGTGGGGTCAGAGCAGAAAAACCCTAACATTTTAACTTGAGCACTATTTTCTTTTTTTCTTTGTTAAGAGCCAGAGCAAGTGAGCATCACTTAGTTCCTAAGAGGAGCATGGGTAGCTAAGGCAGGGGCAGGAGCAAGGCAGGTTCCTAACACTCAGACTCTCTGATCTCAGAGGCAGACTCCAGGAGAAACAAGCCCCGTTGAGGTCACACTTGGATGCCAAACTCATGGTGCAAAGGAGGCCACTGTGGCTGCCAGGAGCAGCCCAGACACACACAGAGCCATTCAGAGCCCTGTGGCCACAGCCCCCAACAGCAGACAGAACTCTCTGTCTCGGTGCCTGAGGCCAGCATGGTCAGAATTAACTGTAATAATTGGCAGGTGGGTTGCTGGCTTCTGGCTTTCAATTCACCAGAGGCCTATGAAAACAAAACAAGACACACACACACACACACACACGCACACACACACACACACACACACACACACACACACACACACGGATGTTCCACATCAGCCCATTTAGCTTGGGCTCTGAGAAGCCTCAGTTTTCTATGGTCAGAAATAAACAGCATGGCTGTAGCTGCCCTGGGCAAACAAGATGCTAGAATGGCTTTGGGGAAGAGGCCCACCATCACGCCACTCTCCGGCGAAAGATGGAAAGACAACTCTTGACCTGCTGCTCTACCCAGAGCATGACTAGCACAGGAGCTGGAGAGGGAGGAAAGAACAGGGGGCATGGAGGTGGGGAGGAACGGGGTTTTCTGAGCTGTTTTCTTTTCTGAAATGGGAGTGATTATCACATCCAAAGATTTTCCAGGCCTTTGACACCCTTGTCATCTTTTCCATGAGCACCTGTGACAAGAGAGACCATTATTTCAACCCATCAACGTGCCACCATCTAACAAACTCTACTTGCTCCAGGTAAGGAACCAGCCACCTTCGCTGCTGGATTCCTGTTTTTGCTTATGGTCAGCACTACGAATCAGCAGTGGTTCTCTTTCCTGCTGAATCTTTGACATGGACTCAGAATTCTCCCCAGCTTGGAGCTGCAAGGAGCCATAATGAATTGATAAACATTGGCAAGCAAGCCAAAGAGGATTTGCCACTTCAATTTTAGTGACTCAGGAAGTGTCAAAGTATAATCATCGGAGAGTTTCTGTGAACACAGAAGTGATGTGATGCCCAACTGCAGGTCTGTGCCATTGATGCCAACCTCTGACGGCAAATGGTCATCATCACCACCCTCCAGAGAGTGGCTTTCCTGGAAGGGACAACAGGACATTTGACAGAAAATCCAGGACTGGGACAGCGAAGGCCAAGGACACGTCTTTTCAGTTCATCCTACGCGCTACTTAAAGCTTGTCCTTCTGTTAAGTTTTTGTCACTGATCTGCTACAGTAAGGACAGAGCTGGCTGCTGGCTGGAGGTGAATTCTGGGAGAATAGCTGCTGTCTTGGCAGTGGCTTCCTGCAGGGCTTTCTCTACAGGCCAAGTCTGAGTCCTTTGTCACTGGAAGCTAACGTGAAGAGCCAAGGTGGGAGAAACCCAGCCTCCAGAGCTGAGCAATGCTGAAGAGCTGTCTTCTCTAGGGGACAGGCTCACATTCTCCATGGAGAAGAAAGCCCTACACCCGGGCTCCAGGCAGCCCAGAGGAAGTGGCGGTGCCAGTTATTCCTGCATGGCCAAGTGTCCTTGTGATCCTGGGCTTGCTTCCAAGGGCTTTAGACAGATGTCTTTTTCCAGATTCCTATTCCCATCCCTATTTTTCCATACACCAGAAACAAAACCTGGAAGCAGCTCTAAAACTGTGACCTATCTTCCAGCCCAATGCCAAGGAGAAGCAAGCTGGACTCCCAAGCTAGTGTGGGGTGCTACGCTCTTAGCTACTACCAATGAAGGAGGGAGACTGTAGTACTGTCCCCCATCCCTTCAGTTAGCTGTACAGAGCAGTCTTCAGGCTTCAGGACTTGAGTCCCACTCCCTGAGGCTTTGGGGTACCACTTCCATTCTCTGTTTTCTCACCTCCAAAATACAAATGCCATTGGCTCCGAAGACTGCACAGGGACCAAAAAGAGATGATCCACACATAACACTTAACATGCAATGGGTACTTGTTATTAAAATGATCATTGCAGCCTATTATTAAAATGCTGTGGGCATTTCAGCTAGGTCACCTGTCCTATGAATTGCTTTTAATTATGGTGATTCGCACAACATAAAATTTATTACTTGGAAAGGGACAGTTCATAGCATTAAGTATCTTAACATTACATAACCATCCCACCAGCTAGAACCAGAAATTCCCACCACTCCAAGTGCAAGCAGGGGCTCCCTATTCCTCCCTCCCTTCTATCCCCTGACAACCACTAATCTGCTTTCTTTGACTACAGGCTTGCCTACTTAAGATACTGCATATAAACAAAATCATATCATATGTGGTCATCATTGCCTAGTTTCTTTCACTTACGCAGTGTTTTCGAGGTTCACCTACTCTGTAACAGACGTCAGTGCTTCTTTTTTTATACGGCAAAATCACATTCCATTGAATGGATACAGAACTTTTTGCTTATCTGGCCATCTGTTAATGGACATTTAGCTTCTTTCTGCTTTTGGATATTATAACTAGAGATATTATCATTGATGCCTTATTTTTCTTGTTGCTGAGACAAAATACGTGATACCTAAACTTACAGGGGAAAGATTTATTTAGCTCGCAGTGTGCAGAAGCTTCAGTCCATAATCATCTGGCTCCAAGGCAGGGTGACACATGGAAGATGGGCTTCACAGAAGAGAAACAGTTCATGACAAGCAGAAGACAGCAAGAGCAGCAAGAAAACAACAGCAAATGACCAGAGCAGCTTCCTTCTGTCCTTTTCATAGTCTATCTAGGCCACCAGGCTCAAGGTTGGTGCCAAACCAAACAATGACTAATTTAATAATCATACCTCCTTAAGTCCAGAATCACATATTCTAGATACAGCCATCTCTGAAAAAGCCCCACTTATGATTGTGTGAGTCTTTAGAGAGACATCTAGATGCAAACCATAACAATTGATGTTCAAGTTTTTTGCTTTCAGTTTTTTCAGAATATATATGCAAGAATGGAATTGCTAAATCGCATGATAATCCTATGTTCAATTTATTAAGAAACCACCAAATCCCTTGATATAATAGGTGCTCCCACAAACAATATGTGAAGGTTCTAATTTTTCCACATCCTTCTCAACAGTTGTTATTCTCCCTCCTTCGTCTTCTTTCCTTTCTTCCTTTCCTCTCCTCCCCTTTTCCCTTTTTCTCCTCATCGTTCTTCTCCTCTTCCTCCTCTTTATTCTCTTCCTTCTGCTCCTAGTG
>PVKN010014912.1:7103-18916 GCA_004027915.1 Capromys pilorides
AAAAAAAAAAAAATCAAAGTAACAGACAATAGGTGAAGAATACTAGAAAAAAACCTGATTAATATTGACAGTGAAAGAAAAACATGCCTTTTTTTTTTTTTGTCTGAGATAGGGTCTTGCTATGCAGTTCAGGCTGGCCTTGAGCTCACTTTTGTAGCCCAGGCTTGTCTGGAACTCGCAATGATCCTCCTGCCTCAGCCTCCCAAGTGCTGGGATTACAGGCATGAGCCACCACACCTGGCAACATGACTTATGTTTATTAAATGCTTATTATAAGGCTGGGTGTAGTGGCTGATGCCTGTAATCCCAGCACTCGGGAGGCTGAGGCAGGAGGATTGTTGCAAGTTTGAGACCAGCCTGGGCTACAAAGTGAGCTCAAGGCCAGCCTATGCTGCCTAATGAAACCTTGTCTCAAAAAAGATAAAATAAAAAGCTTACTCCATGCTGGGTGCTATCTTAAAGTGGAGCAACTCATTTAGTCTCTCAGGTGGGATTATTTCCTCCATTTTACCAATAAGAAACAGGGCTACAGAAGCAAACAGCAAGCCCCAGGATTCACCTTGTATGGTGGAATCAGAATTAGAACTCGAGCCACTGGCCTCTCAACCTTTGGTCTTCCCTTGAACCTAAGGCTTTTATGTAGGAAGGCATTTGGATAAAGGGTGAGAAAAATAAAGAATAAAAACACAAAGCGTAAAGATCTACTCCAAATAAAAGCTTGGAAAATATCCTGAAGGTAGGGTTCGGAATTTGGGTTGGGGGTTTTTTTGGAACCAGGAATCAAACTCAGGACCCTGCGCTTGCCAGGAAGGTGCTTCTGCTGCCGAGCTGTATCCCTCGGCCAGGGTCCTTGAACTTGGAACAAAGCAATGCAGGCCACGGCTCTCACTTCCTCAAGGCAGAGTCAGGAAATAGAGTGTGAATGCCACATCTGGCAGGTCCCGCAGCCTTGGGAGTTCTGCCACCTGTCTCATTCACTTGCTGGCAAAAGGGACAAGAATCCCTGCTTTGCTTGTTTCCTGGGGTTCTTGGGCGGCTCGATCCCAGGCCCCACATGCTGCACCGCCCCCACCCCCCAGGGAAGGCTGAGCCGGCCATAACACCAACAAATATGTAATGTGGTTCAAGAAAATAAAATAAACTGAAAAAAAAGTTTAGTGGCCTGGCCAAGCTCAGGGAGCTGGTAGACTGCTTGGCTATTCAGTCTGTTTTGGCTGCTTCACCTCTAGGGTGGACTTCTGTTTGAAATCTCTGGCCAACGCGGAGCACCCGGCACGTCGCATCTGCATAGCCTAGCTCGGCAGCTCAACCCTAAATTTGTTTTTGTGGTCTTGGGTTTTACATTCGGGCTAATGATTACCTCCAAGCCAGCAACCCAGGCCATTTCTCTATCTCTTTCCTCTCTCCCCATACTGAATTAACACACTGGTTCCACTTCTACAGTGCTCACCAGCTCTGCATTCTCCTCCTCATTCTCCTGTCAGGAATGAAATCGAATCCTTTCTTCCCGACTCTGGGGTTCTGAAGGACAGCACATGTATCACCTCGTTGTGTGTGTGTGTGTGTGTGTGCCTGCCCCATTCACTCCTATGTCCTCAGCCTCAGATACAGATCCTTGGATTCCTCGGGGATGCTAGGTCTCCACAGCTCAGGGCCCTTGCATACGCTGTGCCCTCGGGGGGCCGCTTCTCTGCTACAGCCACCCCTTTGCTACCGAGGGATAGCCCTTATGTTACTTCCAGGTACGCTCACATCTCTTTCACTGGCTCCTGGACATTTTTGGGTACTTAGGCAGTATTTGCTCCATCTCTGTTCAACTTGTAGACTGGAAATTGAGAAACGCATGGAGGTGTTATTCACCAGGTGTATCTACACTGAGCCAGGCGGATGGTCAAATAATCTTTGCAGGAATGAATGAAGTAACCTGACTTTTGGGCAACAGATAAAAGTGCTGCCTGGCAAGCCCAGAATCTCGTTTCTGTAGAGCTGTCAGTGAGAGACTGAGCACTTTCTCAAAGAGGCTTGGAACACAGATATCAGTTGATGGAAGTGTTTGTCATGACTTTGATCTGAGCCTGTTCTCTCGTCATGCCCTTAATGAACAGCCATGCAGTGGCATCTGAAGCAAAAATCTGAAGATTATGGCGAAATTCTGTACTATATGTACTCTTGCTTGTTACTGTTTTTCTGTCTTTGTTTCTATTTTTACTCTTTAAAATAAAATGTTAAATATATAAAAAAAAATGAAGTCTTGCTTTATTTTGAAAAGTACACAGACACACAGACACACAGACACACAGACACACACACACACAGTCACACAGACCCCCTTCCATTGCCTGTATTTATAGGTTGTCTAGATACATGTTTTTGGTTCAAAATTTGATTTTGCATCTCTAATAATAACCAATTACTATTTATAAGATGAGTAATAGTTACAAACTTAATTCAAGATGTTAGGTTGCTTAATGTGAGAGGAAGAGCTCTAGGCTGAGTATTAGTAATCTTGTGTTTGGATTCTAGCCCTACCAGTCATAAATCGGGGCTGACAATAGATGAACCACATCAGTTCTGAGATGTACCTTCGTCTGCACAAAGCTGCAAGTTGGCCCACGCTGCCTTAACCTTTTTTTAATGGGTTAAATAAGATAGCAGGGTAGAAGTACTATGTGCACTAAATCAGCACATGCTGTGGACAAATCTTTAAAATCACGGTGCTTTGTACAAGTGGCATGGCTGTGACTATATGCTACAGAAAGGCAGCGGTAGGGTGTGGATGGCTCATGCCAACCGGCTCCAAGACGGGAAATGAAAATGTTGGTGTCGGTGTCTTAAGACTCAGGGAAATTTAACAGCCTTCTAGCAGCTTAACTGTTTTGCTATGTGAAAAAGGCAACTAGGGGGACCGGGGAGATAGCTCTGTGGCACAAGTGCCTACCTGGCAAGTGCAAGGTCATGAGTTTGAACCCTGGTCCTGCTTAAAAAAAAAAAAAGGCAACCAGGGCTGCTTCTGGGTGAAGGCAGTTTGCACCCATGGCAGGAAGATGGTGGACACAGCAGACGAAAACATTTCTGGAGCCCATCAACTCTAGGCTCTAACTTGCTACAAAAAGTATATTGCGGGGTACAAGTAGACGCTGAAGACAATCAGACAGGGCAAGGTGAAATAGGTCATCCTTTTCAACAACTGCTCAGCCTTGAAAAAATCTGAAATAGAGCACTATGCCATGTTGATCAAAACTGGCATCCACTACTGCAGTGGCAATAATATCGAACTGGGCACAGCATGTGGAAAATACTACAGTATGCACACTGGCAAACATGCATCCAAGTGATTCTGATATCATGAGAAGCATGCCAGCACAGACTGGTGAAAAATAAACCAAACAGAAGTCTTCATTAATAAAACTTAACAGAGCTTGAAAAAAAAGGTAACCAGCAAAACTTCAAAACCTCAATACACTCACTAAATGATTTTTCCAGATCATATACTCAATAGCCTTGAATTCTGGGTAGTATCCTAGAACTCATTTCCTAAGGGTCCTCATGGAAGGCAAACACTACCTTGCAACAAAGAGTTCCTGTTTGACACCTGGAAGTTCATGTCCTGCTGAAGTTATATTCACATTCACATGAATTAATCTGTTAAAACTGATCTCTCCTTTGGTGTAGCAAATGAGCCTGATCTCTTTACAGGGTAATTATAATTTTAAAGTCTCTTATATATTTAGTGAATATTAATAAGTTTCCACAGGACACTGGACATACAGCACTGTCATATATTGTGTCATTTATTCACAGATATCAAATACATTATTGCTGTGGAAAATGACCCACTTGTGGTCGACTCGCTGCGTACTCTGTGACTCCTTCCTGCTTGGGATCTGGGCAACAAGTGACTGAACAGTGCTCCACTTTTAGGGGTGCAGTAAAGCTGACAGAGCTCTCGTCTACAGTTCATTTATCACTCAAGAGTTGATAAGTTAATTTGAGACAGCATGCTTAGCATCTTAATACATATATGTATATACATGACATATATATGATACGTGCATTCATTCTAGATATTTCTATGCTGACGACATGCTTAACTCTGTCTTCCACCCCTCATCCAGCAGAAAGCCAGGCATGCCGACAGCACTCCACCCCGCAGTCCTGGCTGCCTCAGCTGGTATCTCTCCACCAGGTCAGCTTCCTGTTGCCCCTCCCATCTGTTCTACACCTTACACCTAAAGCACAACTGGGTCACATCCCACCCCTGCCTTAAAAGCCTGCGGTGGTTTGTTTGTTTAAACTCCTTTTATGGAGGAGACCAAAGTCCACACAGAAGGGATTCCCTCCCACTGACACTCAGCCCCACTTCGTATCAGCCTCCTGTCCCCCTCAGACCCGGACCCCGGGGAAGTCTCCAGGAAGTGCATTATTGAGGTGGCTCCTGCAGGCAGTTTGTTAGGGTCTGGATCTTCCTTCTGCTACTTTTCACTTCTGCAAATTTTGACGTCCTACTTCACCACCACGGCCTGTCCCTGATCTCTTCGATGGGGACGATCACAGTGTATGCCCAGAAGCAGCAGCATGAGAATTGAAAGGGGATGCGTAAAACACACGCAGAGCCGTGTAAGTACTATTTCCACAGTATCTGCAGTTCCCACTGTCCTTAAATAATGGTGTGATTGATCAGTTGCACTTGATTGTCCTTAGTCACTGATAAATTCAGAGCTCAACGGTCTCCCTGAGAACATGACCGTGGAAGGGTGCATTCTTGTCCCTACCTCCTCCCTTCTCTCGGCTCCCTGGCTGCTGGGAGCTGGCTGGCCAGGGACGCACACCATGACCCCAAGCCAGTCTCCCTGCAGCCGTGGGTGCGGTGCAGCGTGTCTTAGTGGCAGGAAAGCAACTGTCCCCAAAACGTAAACGCAGCGAGAGCAAGCGCCGTGCTAGCCTTGCTTGCTAGGGATTTCTCAGGGCTTCTGTAGAAAGCCTCGCAGAGCAGAAGTAAACTACATTGGGTGAATAAACAAATGATAAGATATCTGGGCGCTAATTACCTCACATACAGATTAGGGAGTGAAGACTTCTCAGCCGCTTATCTCAGCCTTTCAGCTAGAGTACCAGGAGCCTGAGCAGGACACAAATAGCAGGTGCACGAGAGCGGGCCGGCGAGATGGCTCAGTGGTCTAAAGCACCTGCTTGGGCAGTCTTAGGTAACTGCCCGCAGGGACTGCGGTTCGATCCCCAGCACCACATGCTGCACTAGCCCCACCCCCAGGGCAGGTCAAGCTGGCCATAATATAAATAAATAAATGAAGCTTAAAAAAACATAGAATCTGTTCTGGCACTCAGAGGATATAGATGAAAGATTTTGAAGAAATGGTAAATGTTATATAGAACCTCCAAAGAGCCTCTCTAATTATTGCTATGTAGCAATAGGGTCCTGTAATATTTAGAAAAAAACTTAAAAGAAGGTGTGGTCTGTAAAGAAAAGTTCAGATAAATGTAAACAAATCTCACTTGGTAAGTACTGAACTTAGAAAAATAAATAGTAGACCATTAAGCTCTTAAGATTTTACTTTGATTTCTACAAAGATAGCAATATACAGGGTTTTACTCTTTTAATTTAGACTTGGCAGGGGCCTGTGGACTGGCACAGTTGTTTAAGCGTCTGCTCTGGCAAAAGCATTCAGGCTCAGGGGACCAGGGTTTGATCCCCAGCTCTATAAGCCTCACCCACTGTGCCCTGAAGGCATCGCCAGACAGACAAAAAAAAAAAAAAAAAAAAGACTTGGCAACCATGATATTTCAAAGGAAAATACATCCTCAGGTGCTGGTCTACTGAAACGGCAAAGGCTGGATCAATCCAGTTCTCAGACATTGGGAGGAATTCAGTGATTGCCAGGTAGCCTCCCTGTTGGGTTGTGCACGGCCACTGCATTTCATAGTGAGCTCTCAGAGGAGATTCAGAAACTCTACATTTGCTTTTGCAAACATTGACATTTGAACTCCTGCCTGCTTTGAAGGGAGGAAGCTGAGAGCTGCGAACTAGAGTCAAGTTTCAGAATGTGCATATTTACATTACATATATATGTTATATATAATGTATGGTGATAGAAAGATATACAGCCCATGCTTAATTAAAGAAATGGTTATGGTAAGGACACACTGCCGTCGCCCTGCCTCACAAGACCCGCCTCACCTCCATCACACCCATCCCACTGCTCTCCCACTTCCTCAGAATGTTCTGGAGATCTTCTCTCATGTCTCTATAAGGTGCGACTGAACCAATGCTAAGTGCTGCTGCCGTGTCCAGGCCCAGAGAGGCAGGCCTGCACAAACCGCTGTGGCATGGCCTCACCCGCCTGTTCGCTGGACCCAGCACTGTGCACTGTCGGGCTGTTTTCAAAGTCACAGTGACTCCCGAGAGGCAGATGTTCTGAGCTGATTCTGGACGTCGAGGGGCAGCTAGGTCTGTGTAGCTCAAGGCACTTAGGAAGGAAGACTTGTGGCGCTGCTTCCGAAAGTGGCAAGAAAAGTGGAGCAAATGTGTTCCAAGGGAGGGGGCATCTTGGGGGAAGACCAGTGACAAAATGTGTCTATTACTATAATTAAAGAAATAGATATTCATCCTATATTTGATTGCATGATAAAGACAAACTATATGCACACACACACACTTATATGTGCGTGTATAAACATAAAAAGAGCAACTTCATATTTTCCAAGGTGGAACCTAGAGAACAAGGGGGAAGGCAACAGCCAAACGACGTATTTAGAAGTTGCGCGGGAACCGAAGCCTCACGCTTCACGCCTCGACTGACCGTTCTGTTATGAGTGGCTCTTCTTTTCCACGTGCCGGATTTCCTTCTTCGGCTTCATCTTGTATCCTTCTCCCTGCTTTCAAAGGAATATGCACATTAAGATTGCATGGCGGAAGACTTTTAAAGTGGTTCCCATTCTGGCTCCAGGAGCTGCCTTAGGGTAGGGGGAACCCGTCCATGTGCTCCTGTCATTTCACACCCGGAAGTACATGCGGTCTATCTGCCTTAACGGCAGGGCTCAGCATCCCCAAGGCACACAGAGCGCATTGACAGAACGAATACAGCGCAACTGGACTTCACACCAATTCTGTGGGTTAGTGGGTGAGAGAAAGCAGCCTGTACATGTCTTGTAGTTACCTAGAAGAAATCATCACCAAACTTCACAAGGCACTCAAGTCCTAATTTAAAAGAAAATTAACAAACCCTAAAATATTTTAAGCGTGCAGCAGAACGATTGTAATGAAACAAGTTTTTTTAGTAAAGCACTAATGAAGAACTAAATACCACGGAAACACTGTTACCTGAGGGACTGTTCGCATTCTACTGAATTTTATGGCATTACCAACACTACCCTCAGACCTAAACCATAGCGGTATCAATTTCCAACAAGCTCGCTCTGCTAAGCACCAGGAGCACAGATCTGAGAGTACGGCTGTTGTGCAATACTGAGTTTTTACTTTATTGTTTGTAAGAGAAAACACAAGTAGCCTTTCTAGTCTCCCCATCTAGTCCTGAGGAACTGTCAGTCTACTCTTTGCCTCAGGAAGAAGTCTGCTGAAGTTTCTAGTTTTAAATAGCAGAGGGTACATGGGAAATAAGTGAAAAAGAAGTAGATGTTTTCTTGACGGGTGGGGATCTGTTGGAATGAATTACACGGTTTGGGGAGGACGCTGGTTCTGTAACTGGCCCAGTGGAGAGAGGCAAACCAAAGGAGGAGAGCCTGGTCAGGTGAGGATGGAATGCAGACTTCACTACAGGGTATGATAGAACAGTGATAGATCAGACGCAAACATGCGAACTGAGGTTTCTGTCACCCTGCTACTCAAATCCTATCCTTGGGGTTGCCCTCTGTTGTGTCCTAGGCAGACACTGACAACGGTCAAGCCCTGGACAGGATGCAGGCAGCCCCAAGGGATCTAGTGGTGGTCCAAGTTTTATCTTCCTTCTCTCTCAAATGCGCCCAGTCTGTCCCCACACATGAATTTATCTCTGGAAAAACACTGAAGACAGCACTGTGTACAGTGTCATTAAGGAGTGTTAGGGAGAAAAGCTTTTCACGCTGATCAAATGCCAAAATCCAAAGCAGCCATGGCTTTGAGCTGCCAAACTGCAGACGCCAGCCCCTTAGCAGTGCTTTTAGGGCAGACTGAAAGCTTTTATCCCCTACTTTCTCCTCAGCAGTCCCCCTCCATTACCACTTCATCCCGTTTCCTCTCTTGTGGGATAATGCGTCTTATTACTTTCCGAGTGATCTGTAGGAAGCAACAGTGAAAAGGAGAGATTTTTTTGTTGTTGTTTCATGAGGTGACACTGCGGCACACACACAGTCATGCTTTTAAGGCAAGAAATTTAAATTCCAAGACAAGCATGAAATCTCAGTGATGATTACTTTTCTGGTGATGAGGTTCCCTTCTTCATCAGTAAATTGTTCTTCCTTGACAGATTCACCGGGAATGTTTTTTGCTTCCTCTCCCTAAAGGGAGTGGCATAGAGGTTAGCGAGGTACTAGATTACAGAGATCTTGCCACACCACTCCAAACACCACACGCATGCTTCGGAATTCTAGAAAAAGCAGCAGCGAGTTCTACTTGCTACTCCAGTGTGAGAGAAGAAGGCGGACTTGGCTGCAGGTTGCCGAGCAGACAGCAGACTTCAAGCGTGAGACTGCAAGCATGGGGAAGGATGGCAGTCAGCAACCAATTCCAAGAAGAAAGAATTGGAAAATGTCACCAGAGAATACAGGCATGTACAGTACACCAAAGGCTTCATTGGTTGGGAAGAAAAATGTCAGCCAATGATTAGAGCTCTGATTCTGAGAATGGTGTCCCTTTCTTAGTTCCACTTCTAGGGATCTTGTGGATTGAATTTTTGTCATTTGAACTAAGACCCTACCTCAGTGGGATTATGGTATTTACTGTCTTTTTTAAAAAATTCGCTTACTAAGGATTAGTAAACATTTTTGGAACGACTATGAAAGACTTTAGGGTATAAAGCAATCTTACTTTTTAGATTTTTGCCCTAGCTTTTCGTGTGACTTCTGTGAGAATAACTGTCTCATGAAGAATATAGACTCAAGAGTCCTATCATGAAGTGAAAGTGTCTTAGGTGATAACCATCTCCACTGCCATAGATCAAAGTGTGTGTGTGTGTGTGTGTGTGTGTGTGTGTGTAAGGGAGGGGAGGATAAAAACCATACCAAAGGAATTTAACATATCTTTTGGACCAGCAAGATGCCTCAGTGGTCTACAGTGCCTGCTTAGGCAAGCTTTGGCAACCTCAGGGATCAAAGTTCCATCCCCAGGGCCGGTAAGAAGGCTCAGTGGTCTAAAGCACCTGCTCAGGAAAGCTTAGGCAAGTTTAGGCAACCGCAGGGACCGTGGTTCAATCCCCGACACCACATGCTGCACCAGCCCTACCCCCAGGGCAGGCTGAGCCGGCCATAATAAAATAAATGTATAAATAAATTAAAATGATATTAAAAAAAAAACAAAACAATGTTCAATCCCCAGCACCACATGCTGTGCCAGCTCCACCTCCAGGGCAGACTGAACCGGCCATAACATTAAAAAAAAAAAAAAAATTATATCTTTTAGTAACTGTTCTTTGATTTTGAAGTGGAAACTGTCAAAATGCAGTAAGTTAACAAAAAGTGGAATGAGTTCTGAGTCATCAGCGTGGGCTCGTGGAGCCCTGCTCACAGGAGTCTGCTGGACTGAGAAGCCTCCCCGCTTGCCGTTGTGGGGAGCAAGGAAAAGTATCTTAAATGTGGACTTGTATTCGAGGGACCCAGTGACCTGTTGGTCAAACTTGTTGAAAAGTTGAAGTGGGTAATTGGGCAGTGCCCCGACAGGCGTGACTTTTCTGGGGGAAAAAACCAGTATCCACATTTCCACTTTTCAGTGTCACTGGCAGGAGAAGGGTGGTGGCCTGCACAGTTCTGTCAGGGTGCTCAATGCTGACAAGGCCGTGTGCCTGCCAACTGGGAGAAAGGGAGTCCTGGCTTAAAACAACAGAACAATGGAAATTAACTTTTTTCTAAGAAAATTCTGGTTTTATTCTTATTTACTTTTTTTTTTCTTTCTGTATTTAGGCCAGAGTCTACAGGGTCTCACTACATAAATCGGACTTGTAGTGATCCTCCGGTGTCCAGCCTCCCAAAGAGCTCTGACTATAGGCATGTGCCACCACGCCCAGCCTCAATCCCTGTTTCAGTGTGCCTTGGGGGCGGGGCCGGCAAAGCAAGCCAGGGATCGAACCCAATGAGCTATCAGGCCGGTCCCCGTATGTATGTATGTATGTATTTATTTTTGCGGAACCGGGGATTGAACTCAGGCCCTTGCGCTTGCCAGGCAAGTGCTTATTCCACTGAGCTATCTCCCCAGCCCTCCCTTATTTATTTTTTAAACAATTTGACTTTGGATTCTTAGCATCCAGGTGCACAGATTACAGCCACAGACAGGGCACGAGACTCAACGTCACTATGGCAGAGGTGGAAAGGTGTCCTGCACTCATGTTACGTGCTCTCTAATCTGCCTCAGTGACCACAGCTGTCTAAATGCCCCACCGTCAAGTGCTTTAGGAGACTGTTACTTCTATTTCCTATGGCCAGTTTCATATATTTGGAGAATAGTTTTTTTTAATTTTATTTTATTTTATTTTATTTGTTTGCTTGTTGCGTTTGTTTGTTTATTTATTTATTTTGTGGCTGGCTCAGCCTGCCCTGGTGGTGGCGCTGGTGCAGCATGTGGTGCCGGGGATCGAACTGCAGTCCCCGCAGTTGCCTGAGCCCTCCTAAGCAGGCGCTTTAGACCACTGAACCATCTTGCCGGCCCTGGAGAATAGTTTTTAAAAGTTCTAATTTTTCTAGAAAATAAAGACCTGAAGACAGCAAAAGCAACAACAAAATGACATGAAAGTTTTTGCTAGTTTCAATGTGAATGAATAAAACATTTTTGAGCTAATTCCTACAGACATCCAGCTCTCTGAGTGGTGAGCAACTACAGGATCCCAGGAGAACGAACGCAGCAAAACCAAGTCCTGTTCAGTGTCATGAATGAACGCCCCCCACCCCCGGGCTGGGAACTGAACTTAGGACCTTGTGCTTGCCAGGAAGAGGCTTAGAATGAATGCTTTTGTAGGAAAGATGCTGATTAATTTTTACACTGTTTCAAGAGTCTCTGAAAGGAGTGTGAAGTAGGCATCTTTATAAGCACAGTGAATGCAGAGCAGTACATTGATGATGGCCTGAGAAAAAGCAAAGTCCTGTTTGCAAGTGGCAAGTCATAGTACTTGAGAACTACCCTGGCCTGCAAACATTTTCATTCTTTTATACTTAAGCTTTATACTGTTTATGTATAATTTACAGGTATAGGTGTATCTCTTTAAAGGGTACAAAATATAGTCAATGATTGCTTTAATATGGCAAAATATTAATTATGCAGAAACTCTACACTGGGGAAGTAGATTAGAGAGGAAAGACAGAGAGAAGTCAGGGAAAAAGTTTTTAAAAATCATGCATCTTTAATTCTGTTAAACAGATTGGAGGGCAAGTGTTACCAAGGAGATGTCTCTGAAGACTTTTTTTTTTTTTTTAAATTTATTTATTTATTTATTTGTTTGCTTGTTGTGTTTGTTTGTTTCTTTATTTTATTTATTTTGTGGCTGGCTCAGCCTGCCCTGGTGGTGGGGGCTGGCGCAGCATGTGGTGCCGGGGATCGAACCGCAGTCCCTGCAGTTGCCTGAGCTTTCCTAAGCAGGCGCTTTAGACCACTGAACCAT
>PVKN010014913.1:0-18864 GCA_004027915.1 Capromys pilorides
CCTGCTACAACGATCCTCTCTGGAACTTGCATTATCACACTAGCATTTGGAACTCCCTCTTGGAATCCTTGCTCCAGGTCAGCATTCGGTGGTGCGACTTTTAATTTTTCCGGGACCCTCATTCGCTGACTAATACCTTCGGTGTATTCCATTTCATACTGAATCCGACTAATTTCTGCCATCTCAGCAGCAGTGGGAGAAGGAAATGCTGCCACGCTGACCCTGTGGGAGAAAAATGTTAAGAGCAAGATGACAGGTAGGATGTCAGTCTCCTCCACGCTGTGATGTTAGAACACCTTATGACAGAAAAAGCAAACGGAAACTTCCCATTGGCAAGTGCTGAATACATACCAAAGTAAAAGACTGAGGAAAACGGTTCCTCCAACATAATGCTTTCTTATGAGCTAAAAATGCACTGGGAGACCACTGCTCAGAAACAAATTTAAAAAGTACTGTAAAACCACAATATACAATACAAATGTGCACGTGTGCATGCACACGCCCACACATTCTCTCTGCATAAACAGATATACGTGCTGCTTATAATTCAAAAATGCCTGAAATAAAATTTAAACTAAAGCTTCTTAATCAGAGGCTGAGTGTAGCTCACTGATAGAGCATTTTACTAGCATGCGTAAGGACCTGGGTTAGATTCCCAGTACTGGAAACAAAAACTTAAAGTTACTTGACAGAAAGCTGCTCACACTTCATAAAATTACAATGAAAAATTGCACCATGCACAAAAGCCTTTAAAGATGAAAGTCAGCCTCCAAAGATAAATATGGCTAATTCTAAATTTTAAAAAAGATGTAGCCCTGTAAAATCATATAATCTTTCTTAACGAACATATATCTGATAACAGATACAACGGACATCAAATATATAACTTATATATTTGTTTAAAGCATCAAATGCTTTTAGAATAAAGATAACACAAATACATTCAGTAACCTTTTAATTTGGAGAGAAATTCATAGTCCCAGAGAAATGCAGAAGAAAAAATGCTGCCCCAAAATACAAAGTAAAAGCAGGAGGGAGTGCGATGATTAGGTCAACAGCCTTCAGCCACTGCCTCTCAGACCTGCAACGCCAGCTCAGCTCAGAAAAGCCACTGACCTTCCTAGCGGCGTGTCACTGCTTGTTCTTTTACTCATTGTAACACAGTAAACACAGGCCTACGATAGCTACGAAAACACTGCTACTCTGCAGTTCAGTTACTTTACACAAGTCCCCTACAGATCTGAACTGTTTTGGAGGTGTACATAACAACACGGACACTGCTTTTCCAGCTGTAAAAAAGAAAGAAAAAAATCAGTATTTCAACAGTCCATTTTATATGAAAACTATGATTAAAGGTAAATAACATATATAAAGTTGCTCTTGGATTTGAACAGGGCTTGGGACTTGATCTGAGAAACTAATTTTCAAATGTCTTCTAAACAGTGATTGTATAGTTCACCTAAAATCACACAGATGCCTTTAAGTTTAGTCACTGTTTTGGGATTTTTTTGCAAACAAGATAGAGAAAAGCTCTATTAAATGTTTATACAAATGTAAACTCAGGTTAGTAAAAACCAATACTGACATAAAACCCCTCATATATTCTCAGTGGAGAAACCTTTATTTTTTTAGAGTAAACACAAATGCCACGATTGTGAAGAGAATGCAAAGAATCACAGTAACTGCATTAGAGGTACCTAAAACTCATGTGTGAATAAGTTTCCTTCAAAGGAAATAAACATCAGAGGTCAAATTATACTGACTATTCAGCAAAAGATACTGCACACGTAGACGCTAAACACAACAGAACACTGAGCACCTCACCAATGCCTCAGTCCTAACAGGGGCATTTCTTAACCTCCACAGCAGAGATGCACTCCTCACCCTGAATCCCACCCAGAAGAGCGGGCTCGTGAGGTAAGCTCCACCCATCGGTTTCATCTGGACTGCTAGTGGCTTTTGCTAGCCTGAGTGTCAAGGACTTGGCATGCAGATAGCTTAGGAAATAAGGCCAAAGGAGAACATTCTACTCACAAATGTGTACCAAGTACTGCTCGTTGTCTGGCACTACCTGCTTCTGAGCTTCATATTAATCCTTAACCTGCTTCCGTGCATGGGCTGGACTTGGACCTGCGTCAGTCCCTGTGAGAGAAAAATGGGATGACTGAGAAAGCTGGTGCAAGTATCGAGGATTCAGCTGGCAATTCTCCAAATGATAGAAGTCACAGCCATGCTCAGCTTCATATGCAAGTCCTCCCGGGGAAACTTAGCAAATTCCCGCAAGGCCTGGGAATGTAGCTCAGGGGCAGCAGAGTGCACCTGCATATGATCCCAAGGAAGCTTGGAACAACATTCGTCCTTGTTTGTTATGTAAGCCAAGATAGAAGACCGTGTCTACCATTCATTGTGATTTGGATTTGGAAAAATGTGGTGAGTCAAAAATGTTTGCTAATCTCATACATACAAAGGTGATATGGTACATCTTCATTTACTAAAAATGTTAAAAACAACAACAACAACTTGCACCAGTAAGAAATCCATGTGATGCAAAATACGTAACAATTATGAGAAAATGGCCAGGCCTGATGGTAACTGTGCCCCAGAGATGGAGGCAGGAGGTGACTGTGAATTCAAGGCCATCTGGAGCGACACAGTGGATTCAAGGCCATAGCAAGAGCCTCACAAAACCAAACCAAACAAAGGAAGAGAGAAAATGCAGCATCCCACCATGACTGTCAGCCATGCAGGTTCCCACAAGCCACTTCTGTTTCTCTATTTTTGGGCATCATTCTAGATGGAATACCCTTCAAATAGTTGTATCTGAAGCACAGTAAAAGCTTATATTCAGAAACAACAGAAAACAAATCTCTTAAAGAACGACAACATTGGGACGTTATAAACTGAAATTTTATAATGCAAGGGACATAAATTGTTAAGATCATTTCTTGGAAACACGCCAGTTCCCGCATCGCTTGGCTGTCTTTTTACCAATCTATAACCTGAAGGTGTGGATGCTTCATTCTACCGCTACAGCTTTTCAGGGTTCCGAGTCTGCACAGAATCACGTAGAGAGATGCTAGAGACAACTTCCAGGAAAGGGCCAAGTGTCCTGGAGTTGAGTTACCTAAATTTAAAAAGTAAATGCCACTTTTCCATTAAAAATCAATCAATCTGTCTGTCTGTCTGTCTTGTCTGTCATGGCCAGCTTGGCCTGCTCTGGGGGGGTGGGGCTGGCGCAGCATGTGGCACTGGGGAATTGAACCCCCGTCCCAGCAGTTGCCTAAGCTTTCCTAAGCAGGTGCTTTAGACAGCTGAACCATCTCGCCAGCCCTCCATTAAAATTTAATACTGTTGTTTCAGTTGAGCTTATTGCTTAAATAAAAGATGTGAATCTTAATTATTTTTCTCCATTACTGGACTACGGCATTTTGGAAAGTATCTTTCAGTAATAAACCAATTTCTCATTTGAGATTAGCACATTAATTCCTGAAGTCTAGCATCTACAAGGCAACTTGTGCTCGATCACGTTACAGAACCAACAAGACAACATCCTCATGGAACTAGACCTCACTTCGGAGTTGACTTTCCAAGCTCTGCCCGTCCCCAAATGTCAGCAAAGCGTGCCAACTTCATGGATTTTTCCCCTGTACTCACACAATATTATTTATTCCAGGTCTACTTTATTTCTTGCTTCATTTGACTTCTCAAATAAATGTTTTTAAAAGGAAATTTTACATCAGTACCTTAAGCCAGGGATTTGGTGTGCGTGTATGAATATATATAATAAAAATATAAGTATCAGGCCACAGTGATTCAAGTTCAATTTTGTACGTTAGACACTGGAACCCAGCAAGTCCCAGAAAACAACCTTATTCAACCTAATGGTGATAGCAAAAATTTGCAATAATTCTCCAACGACATCAAAAATGTCTAATTCCTTAACACTGTGGATGTACTTCAAGGTTCTCATTTAGGTCACTCTGCTATAGTCCTTGAGTACTAGAAAAACTGAAGTGATCCCAGGTTAACTTTCGTTTTCAAGAAAAGTTACTAAGTCTAACGTAGTGGTGGCGCACGCCTATAATCCCAGCCCTCAGGAAGCTGAGGCAGGAGGATCCTCGAGTTCGAGACCAGTCTGAGCTACAAAGGGAGCCCAAGGCCACACTGAACTGCAAAGCAAGACCCTGTCTCGAAAAGACAAAACAAGGAAAAGTTCCTAAAAACTTCGAAAAGTTTCTATTAAACCACAGAAAAGTTTCCACATCAGCAGGGAGGAGTGCTACAGCTAAGCGTTATAATCCTAAAAGGACAGGCAGCCCTATCAACCCGGAAAGGGGGACGACACCCCATTTCCTTAGGCATGAATAAATAGCAGCAACAATTCAGAAGCCTTTGAAACCAGAAAGGAAGCCCCCTTCCCCCCGCCTCGGCAATTTAATTGCGTGGGAGGAAAGCCCCGGAGTCCGGATTTCCCCAGAAGCTTTTCTTTGGGGGACCTCATTAGTTAACGCGCTAAATCGAGGCAGACACAGACGTTTTCACCCCGGGAAAGGCAACGTTCGGGATGCTTCCACGCGTCCGGGGGAGGCTGGGCCCGGCCGCGCCATCCTGGCGCATCCTCCACGCTCCGACGCGGCGGGCTTCCCGCGATGCGCTCGCTCAGGGGCTCGGGGTTCGGCTCCCCGCCGCGAGCGTCCCCCGGCAGCGCCGCCTCGCCGCGCCGCCCCACGCAGGAAAGGCTCCGCAAGGCGGCGGCGGCTCAAGGTCACGCCGTGCGGGGTCGCGGCCTCCGTGGGGAAGGAGGCGCGGGAAGACGGCGCCGCGCTCGCCCTCCGGCCGCGCCCGCCCTCCGGCCGCGCCCCTACCCAGACTCTTCTTCGGTCAGTAAAACCCGAATTTACTCCCAAAACCAAGCGCCCGACTAGAAAGGGAGCGGGGTGAGCCCCGAACTCGCTGAGGGCAGGGGCTTCTCCTCGGAAGCCGAGGGTCGCCGGCCCGGGCCGCAGAGGCCGAGGCTGCGGGCGAAGCACGGGGTCGGGACCCCACGGCGACAACTCGGGCGGCCCGCGCCCCCCGGGGGCTCAGGGCCGCGGCGCTAGGCCCACACGCCGGCCCGGACACAGTTTCGAGTCGGGAAGAGTCGGCACTCACCCCTGGCCTCCTGGGGCGTCCCGGACAGGACAGCCGCCCGCCGGCTCCCGGGGCGCTCTCTGAGGCCGTTGGCCGAGCGCCTAGGGCAGCCCGGGCGAGGCACCCGCGGAGCGGCCCGCAGCGGGCCGCGACAGACGCGGAACGGCTGGTATTGGCCCCTCTCGGGAGCCGTAGCGGAAGCTGCTTTGTGGTCATGTGATGCGGAAAAGGGCGGAACCTACGGTTCGCGCACCAAGAGCCGGAACCAGTGGGAGGGCGTAACGGAGGCATCTTTCTTGTGGGCAATGGACGCCGTCAAACTACTTAGGTTTGGTTTCCACTTGGGACGTTTTAGTGATCTTTAATAACCTCGCGTTTGCAGGGTAAACCTTCGGGAGCCAGTTAAGAACATTTTCTCATAGGACTACGTCGGTCGGAATTTCGTAATGTGAAGCTCAGCAATCAGAACACTTGCATCAGTTTGGGATTGATTCTTAAGACACTCTTAATTTTGATTGCTCACCAAACCCTCCAGTTAAGAACCAAGCAAAGGCTGAAGTTAGGCTTCCTGGTGGTTAGCAGCCTTGTTTGGCTTTCTTAGGGTCTGTAAGTCTTAACAACCTAACTACTGACTCCCCAAGAAGGCCCAGGAAGGGGGATCGATGACACTGTGTCTTTTATTGTAAAGCTTTTGAAAATGTGACGTTCGTGGTTGTTTTTGATCACACCTGATACAAATTCAGCCTAGTAGTCTAAAATCTACACGTTCTCAACGTGCTCTTCATTAGACCCTGTGTGTGTACAGATGCATCACCTTGTTCATCAGTTATTCCCTGAATGCTTCATTCTTCTTTTGTAGTACTGGGGATTGAATCCAGATCCTTCACACTAAGCTGTATCTCCAGCCTGTTGTGCAGTTTAGGCTGGCCTTGAGCTCCCACCCATCCTCCTGCCTCAGCCTCCCAAGTGCTGGGATTACAGGTGTGCGCCACCATGCCAGGCTCCCTGAATGCTTCATTTTAACTACTTGCATGTATCCATGCTTTTCCTGCCACCTAGAATGCCAACCTGCCTCTACTTTGACTTAGACCATGTCTTCCCTTAAAGGATTGCCTAAAATATTCCCTCTTTTAGGAATTCCTGAGGCTTCCGATTTCACAAACAGTATTTTTTGTTGCTCAGAGCATTTGCATTCTGTTCAATATAATTATCCCTGTGTTTGTCTTGTTTTTCCTTACTAGAAAATAACTTGTGTTTAAAATTCTGTATCTCACTCATCTAAATAAACACTGAGAACCTAGATGTATTCATTATGTTGCAGATCTTGGATATAAAGTAGTGAGACCTTTTTTTTTTGGATCATAAATTGGATTTGAAGGTAATCCTAAAGCAATAAATAGTTTTCTAAAAGTTTTAAGCAATGTGGGCATTTTTAGAAAAAATCAAAGTGATACAGGGAATGAAACTCTTAACCTGGGATATGCTTGTGTTCTCTCAAACCAAAGAATGAATTTAAGAAACAGTGGAGATTAAGAGCAGAATGTATTTATTGAAGGAAAGAAAGCTCCTGTTCAAGGAGCTGCCCCATGCTTGGGGATCCAAGGCGGTTGCCAAGGAAGCTGCCATTTCTCGGGATTTTTCTAGAGCAAAACCATGGGGCGTGGCAGGTCTAATGTGGAAAACATGGAACTGGGACAGTGCTATGATCCTCCAATAAGATCACCATCCCAATAGCAAGGTAAACTTGAGTAGATCAGGATCAAATGAGGAGGCAAGTCGCGAAGCAAGGGGGCATGAATACAGAACAGGGGCGCTTCCTGTTGGGGACTGGGTTAGTGACTCTTTAGGGCTCTTTCAGGGTGACTGCTACCTATTTAAAATACTAGTCCCTGATGTCCATCCCTCGGGAGGTAGGTGCCTGCCTTTGTTTAATTGACTGTCTTAAGGTCTCTCCTCCCACTGTTGCAAGTTATCTTGCCGTCTTTTTAGGCCCAGCCCTGTCTGGCTGCTGTAATTTGTCTGACTCACCCACCTACAACAATATGGTTTATAAAATCCTGGGAAAGACTGCGTTTTCTGAAGCTATACTTGTGGCATGTTTTTTAAAAATCAGAAAAAAAAAATCAGTTACTTTTTCTTCCGTGTTTGCCCCTTGATCTATTTGTTTCCAAATAGATCTGGGATCACTGCTTGGAGCTGGATGCCCAGGGCACAGACTGGCAGAGGCGCTCACTCTTGATGTTCTGTGTGTACTTTGCTGATAAGTTGCTAAGCGGCCACAAGGAAGTGGTCAATTTTCCTTTCAAAACAAGCTAATAGCAGAGAGAAAGACAATGTGCCCAAACACAGCTTTTATTCCACTTGGCACCCCTTAAAAATAGGTTCACCAGAACGAATTAGATTAGTACACTTGGATTCACAGTATTTTCAAATTAGATTTGGTGTAATTATTAACGTGTTTCAAACATTTACTTAAGCAATGATTTTCTTGAAATTATTGTTTAGGATCACTGTTCATTCCATTTCTTCTTTTGTTATTTCACTTGTAATTATTTCTTTATTGCAATTTAACATACCCCAAAATTGCCCTACTTATGAGATTCCAAATTTTGAATATTCTTTACCAATTCTCTACATGTGAAAATTTTTTAGTTATTTTATGTGAATGAGGGGCCTTAGTATCATTAATAAGAAACATCAGAATATAGGACCCAGGGCCGGCGAGATGGTTCAGTGGTCTAAAGTGCCTGCTTAGGAAAGCTCAGGCAACTGCAGGGACTGTGGTTCGATCCCCGGCACCACATGCTGCGCCAGCCCCACCACCAGGGCAGGCTGGGCCAGCCACAAAATAAAGAAAGAAAGAAACAAACAAACACAACAAGCAAACAAATAAATAAATAAAATTGAAAAAAAAAAAAGAATATAGGACCCATACTTTCTATAATCTATAGGCCTTACTTCATTAGAAAAATGAGCACTTCATTAGAAAAATGAACAAAGATGTGATTTGGTTCTTCATATTAAATTCTTAAAAAGTACTTACAATAAATTTTATGTATTTATTTATTTATTTATTTATTAAGCAGAACTGGGGATTGAACTCAGGCCCTTGTGCTTGCCAGGCAAGTGCTTATTCTACTGAGCTGTCTCCCCAGCCCCCTAATAGATATTTTAAAGGATCTTAATGAGAGGCTGGCTGTGGTGGCGCACGCCTGTAATCCCAGCAGTCCTGAGGCTGAGGCAGGAGGGTCACTGGCAGTTTAAGACCAGGGCGGGCTACAAAGTCAGCTCAAAGCCAGCCTAAACTGCATAGTGAGACCCTGTCTCAGAAAGGCAAAAACAAAGCAAACAGACAAAAGAAAACGACTAATTTGAGTGACAGATATTCAGTCTCACTGATAATGAGCAAAACATCAAACTGATGAGGCAGGCAAAAATGCAAAAGACCAATCATATTCAGTATTGTATATTGAGTACAGTAGTAACAGTCATGTGAACATTCTTCTACATTTTTTGAAGTATGTGTGAAAGGCCTAATATTGTGAATCCTTTAATTCTTACAACTTTTCTTACATGAGGTTTATCCTGAGGTAATCCGTGAACTGATACATTCACAAAATGTCTATAGCAAACTAAGTTGAGCGTGCGCCAGTCCGGTGGGCACTGCCTTTGTGCTCTGTACCCACGAGTGGGCTCTCGTCCATGCGATGCTTTGTTCTTGTCTACTGATGGGAAAATCTGTCCACAACATACGAAGCTGACAAAAAACAAAACAAAACAAAGAACTAATGACACAGCATGATTTTATGTCATTTGCAAATATTTATAGAAAAGGGTTGTGGAATGGCATACACCTTCATAACTTCTGTGTTATCTATTGTTTTCACAGAGAGCATGTACTACTTTAACAAGCCAAGATAAATTTATTTTGGTTAAAAAAAATGAAAACCAGTTACCATTTTTTTTCAGTTTTATTTTGACAAAACAATAATATAATATTTTAAGTGTAATTACAGAAATATTAGTACAATATGTTGTAATTTTGTCAGGATATAACAATATAAAATATTCAATATATATTTTAAATATATTTCATTTTCATAATATAGTAAATTATTAAGTTTAGTAGCAGTTACATTTGATATATAGAAAAATCTTTGTAAGTTAGCAATAAAATTCAAATTTAAACATTTTAATACTCTTATAAATAAATTAATAATGTTTATGTCACAGGAACAAAGAACTCTGAGAAATTGGTTGTTTTTAGCACACTGTGAAATTTTGAGGTTGAAGCCCCAATTTCAAAAGAAGCAAGTTCCTTATATTTTACCTACAAAGTTAGATCTTTAACACCTTATGAGCTATTCATAAATACCTGGAAAATAACCCTGGGGCTGCAAGGTCAGGATCGCCCTTCAGATGGGGGCGGGGCATCTGCTCAAGGCTTCCCTGGAGTTAGGGTTCAGCGTCATTCCTCTTCCTCAGAAGCTTGACACTGGTAAGAGGGCGAAGGCCGAGGGAGGAGCAGGTGGCAAGGCCTGTGGCCTGGCCTTGGGCAGCCTGAGGCTTTCAGGAGGAGTTAACAGTAGCTCACTTTGAGGTCATCTGAGAGTTCGGACCTTAAAGAGGCAAAGGGTACAGTTGTGGCCCCTTTCTAGGGTGTTTTGGGCTGGGGAGAGATAGTTCAGCGGCATAAGCACCTTCCTGGCAAGCACAAGGCCCTGAGTTCAATCCCCAGTACGAAAAAAAAAAAAAAAAAAGAAAAAAGTGTGTGTCTAGGGCGTTTTCCTGGAGCAGCTTTTCTCAAGTCTTTAGCGTGCATCGGAATCATGCGAGGCTCTGTGGAAGCACAGGTGTGTGGACTGTCCTCACAAAGTCCTACTTTTTGAGTCAGGAATGGGCCTAGAATTTTCATTTGTGCCAAGTTCCCAGGAGATGCTGGTGTGGCTGACAGAGATCGGCTGGCGCTCTGGCCACAGACGGTACAGTGACATCAGCAGGGATTTTAGAGAAGGAATGCCTTACCATAGGGGAATCTAAGTACAGGCGCTAAATAAATAAAACACTGCACATTTGGATAGTGATGTAAAAATAGCTCGACTGCAGTTACGGGAGCAGTGAAGTCTGTAAACCTCGCCTCGCTCCAGGGTCACTTCTCCCTTACAGAGCAGTGGAGACGAGAGCAGGAGCCTGTGTGGAAATATCAGCACCGGTTCCACCATAGGTGGACAAAAAGCACCCTGAAAACTGGGTCTTGGGATGCCTGGCCTCTGAGGTCATCAGGTAATGCTGCCGTCATGCATAAACCAATTAAAAATGTTGCGTACGTCTTCGCTTTCTAAATATTGTCCAGACCTTAGCTCCTGAGGTGCCTAAGAGATTCTAGGAGTTGTAGACTTTCCCTGGGCATAGATTCTATTTTTCAACCTTGCCTCAGGCCTGCTGAGCAATGATAATGAGATATACAAATAAGGGAAGAAAAGGGACAGAAAGACTCGTACACACGAAATTCTTCGGGCCCTGACTGTGATTCTCAACAGAAGAACTCAGTTATCTCTTAGGAGTTTTTAGATGAGAAACAAGTTTCCTTTCTATCTATCTCTGTTTCTCTTTTAGTGTGTAGCTTATCACAGTTCCTGGTACATAGCTTGGTGTTGGAGAGAAAGCTTGTTAAATTGTACTGAGCAACCTTGGGAATGTGTCCACACAGGGAAAAACAAGCTTTAAGAAGCACAGTTGCCAAGTGATACAGGTCATACATTAAGGTTTTTACACAATGGCTTCTCTCAATGTGGATTGTAAGAATATATAACAAAGAGAAAATTTTCACACAGGAGAAATTAAGAGTAATAAAAGGAACATCTGTGAAACCAATTCATGAACTATTTAGAGCAAAAATAAAAATATTGTCAGCTTGATGAGCCAGCAGATCTCCAACATTCTTCCATGGGTTATTGATCCTACCGCACCCAGTTATCTAAGGCATGCGCCAGCGTTTCCAGAGATGAGGGTAAAGTGCACAGCTAATAAGTAGTATCCTTTGTGTTTCCTTTCTCTCTTTTTCTTTTTTTCTTCCTTCCTTTTTTTTGTGTGCGAGTACATTAGAAAAGAAGTTAAAACTGTGATGCATTTCAGAGTATGCATGTGGTATCATCCTGTTAAAATGAATTCACTAAAGGTAAACGTTTTATCCACTTTAAGTGCAGACAGCCTATACTGATAGGATGAAATGAATCCAGTGAACAGATTAACAAAAATCTTCAGAGAAATAGAAAAAAACCCGCTTATTTCCAAGTCTACAATGGTTCCATCCAGCGAACCCACTTTTGGCCTTAGTTTTTGGTATGTCTGAGTGAATTGTGAAAAATTTATGAACCTCAGCTCAGTTTTGCATTTTGTCAGGGCTTAGGTTACTCAGCTGATGAGCCATTCCAATTCTGTGCGTGATGCTTCAGTGTTCCGCATGTCTCCAGCTCTTCTACCTAAACCCAGCATTTCAGGACAGAGATAGGAGAGCAGTATAAGACCAAGTTAGCCTTACTAAATCTTGTTAAGACCAGGAGCAAAAAGGACAAATATCAGAAGTCCAATGGATCAGGTATCTCTTAGCTTGCAATATTCAAGCTTCCTGTAGTCTCCATTTAGAGAGTGCTTTGGCCAAGCGGAATTTCAGTTCAGTGATATTCTGTCAAGATCGTTGTCTTGTCTGAAGGCAGAGACTAGGAATGTAGAGAGAACTTGAAGGACATGCCATGCTGTGCTGGGAAACAAACTTAAACTTTGTACTACTAACGCCTCATAGAGCAGCGTTGTTTGGCCAGAGGAAAATACCTAAACGAAGCATGTTTTGGGCCATTACTTTGCTGTTTAGGAGAGGGAAAAGGAACAGTCCTGTTTCCTTTAATTTCTTCAGTGTCTTTTCTTCATGCACACCTGACAGCGGCTTATTATTTTTTCTAACTCCCCAGCTTTCACAGTTGATGGAACAGGTTTTCTGAAATAAAAGCAAAGAACTCATTGATTTATAATAGATTTATAAATTGCCGGGCTTGAGTTGTATCAGTGCATAGTATAGCTGTTGTAGATTATGTGACAGGAATATCTTTATGGAAGGAATGAACTTCTGAAAAGTACATTTTGTAATTTTACTTCTATGTCAGTAGCACTCAGGAAGCATACAGGTCATTTTTTTTTTTTATCATAAAAACTATTCAGTCCTTTAATCTGTTTTGTTCACAAGTCTTCTAATATAGTAATTGAGATTAGCATGTCCTACTGGCTTTACTTGATAAGGTACTACAATTTCTTTTTTTTGGACAGGGTTCAAACTCATGACTTTGCACTTGCCAGGCAGGCACTTGTGCCACAGAGCTATCTCTCCAGCCCCAAGGTGTACTACAAATTGATATGTAAATATCAAGTGTGTTTAGTGATGATAAAAATCATACATTTTGTCTTCACTGGAACAGTTGCACAAAACCATGGCTACTTATTGACTTAAAAATGCTTGTAAACTAGGAATACCAAGCCAAACAGGATTTTATTGTTTTGGGTAAGGGGTTAAATGTGAGTTATAGCAACACGTAGGTACAGAAACCGCAGCATAGACAACCTTTGGATAGCTCAGCAGTTGAGTCATCAGGTGAAGTTTGGCATGCAACAGTTACCTGAACATTCTTTCTGGGTATAGTGAAGCCAACCAGAAGCTGTAGGAATTGGAGTAGTAGTTACACGTTCCTCTTCCATGACATTCTATGAATGGATTGGCTCGGAATTCCTCCAAACAGGAGCCGGGGGAGGCCAGTGCCTGTCCCGCACCTTCAGAACCTGCGCTTGTGAACTGTCACAATACACACAGCTTAGTAAATGCTCTGGTAGTTTGCATGGTCCAGGCTCTACCTTTTTTGAGGGGGGAGGGGTGTGGCTCAGGTGAGTAATATAAGACAATAGGGAAAGGAAAAAAAAAAAAAAAACCTAGAAAGCACAAATTAAACTTCCTGTCCTTTATCCAAATTTGCTGATATTCCAGGTTCTTCCAGGTTGCCTTTACCCCCTCCCCAGAGCTGACTGGCTCTTTCTCATCCTTCCGGGAGCTGCTTTCTTACGTATAACCTCGGAAAGGCTTCCCTTGACCTCATTTTTGTTCCAGCCTCTCCCTTTCTGTGCCTTATTTCTTTCATGGTTCCTGTCACCAACTGGTCTCTTGCCGCCATCACTGCGCTCTGTCTTCTTGCCTGTTATCTCCGTGTGTCACCAGGACATACGCTCCACGAGAGCAGGAATTTGGCCCCTGGACTCCCGAGAGCTTAGAACAGTCCTGGCACGTGGTGAGTATCAACCAACAGTGTTTTGGGATTTGTTTTTGGTCTTTTTGAGACAGGGTCTCGCTATGCAGTTCAGGCTGGCCTTGTGCTCACTTTTGTAGCCCAGGCTAGTCTCAAACTCGCACCAGTCCTCCTGCCTCAGCCTCCCAAGTGCTGGGATTACAGGCGTGCACCACCACACCGGACAGTTTTTTTGGGATTTGAATAAAGGAATATGGTAAGGAAAGGCAGCGATGTGCTGTAAACAGTGGGACACAGACGGTGAATTCATGTCCACAGCCGTCAGTCAGCTTCGCAGCTGGCCAGGCTGCGCCGTGTGGCACTTACACTGGGCGGAGTGTTTTTCCAAAGCTGTTCCTTCTAATTCTCATCTTCACAGGACTGTCAAAGGGGCACACATAAAGCTCAATAATTTTAGAGCAGACAGTCCTGGATTCAAACCCTAGTTTTATCATTTCAGAGTTGAGGAAATTCTTAGTGCATTCTTACTCATAAAATTGGATGGTACAGAAAGAAATTGATGGAGAAACTGGCCTGCTATTCAACAAAAGTGCTGTTTTTTAATGTCTATTTGCTGACTTTTAAACAGATGCCTAATGCGTATTGCACCTACTGTCAGGCAGCGTCTGTCCTGAGGAACACATTTTTCTTGGCATGATGCAGGGTTTTACAGGCAACTGTTACTACAAATTTATGATTCTTGGGCCGGTGAGGTAGTTCAGTAGTCTAAAGTGCCTGCTTTGGAAAGCTTAGGCAGGTACAGGGAACTGTGGTTCAATCCCTGGCACGATGTGCTATTCCAGTCCCACCCTCAGGGTGGGCTGAGTGGGCCAAAAAAAAAGCCTTATGATTCTTTTTCTCCTTACCATGATGAAAGAAAATCCCTTCCAGAGAGAAATCCAGCCTTGGGGACATGGGGGAGTGGCAGTGGTCTGGCTGTGAATCGTTATAGCCATCGCTGGACCCTCACAGACGGTGCATCTGTAATAAGAAACAAACATCCCACTTTCTGCACTATTCCATCCCATACAAGCAACATAATTCACTTATTTCCATTACAAAACTAAGGAACTGGAGCCCAAATACAGCTCTGCAATACCGCGCCTGCCTGGCAAGTGCAAGGCACTGAGTTCAAATCCCAGCCCTACAGAACAAAATAACAATCAAAAATCAAAGAGACTAGCTTCTTACCTGCTGATATAAGGCTCCAGGGCCCTGCCAGTAATTGGGGCCATGTCCATTGGCATCAGAGTCGGTGTTGACAGCCAGTATGAGTAATCATTTCGAGATGCAAAATTACACACATTATTAATGTTGCAGAATAAGAATGGCATTGTGGTAAATCGCTGCAGACAGCTGCCAAGAGTTCCTGATAAACACGAGACTAAGCATCATCACGTGAAGTATGCTAGGATTATGAGTGTCATTATTACCCGAAAGCTAATTAACACACAGCTTCCAGTAAACCTGAACAGAGACAGTGCAAAAGAGTTCTTTGCAAAATATGTATTGAAACATTTTAGGAACAATAGAAATCAAAGCCCCGATAGGCAAACACACCTTCCGTCTCCCATCACTCATACTTCCTGTGGCCATTTAATCTGTCTAGAACTTAGAGGTAGACGCTTTGCTTCAGGTGTTCCCAACTGTAGCTGATAACTACGTAAAGCTTTGGGAAAGGATATTACTGCTAAGGTTAAAAAGTAGGCAGGCATTTTAAGAGAAAATCATGTGCCCTGCATCGGACAGTCTACACTCATTCCACCAGTTGTATATGCTAGAGTGAGAATGAGGCCTTGGGCCAGCTGCCTTCCTTGGAACATGCTGGAACATCCTCACGGCTATTTACATTTTCCTTCAAAAGATGCACCTTCCTCTGTAAAAAAAAGTACAATTACATATGGAACAAAAAGACTGGAAACTAGAACTGGAATATACCAAGGTCTTGCCCATGGGCTTGTTGATTTCCTTGTACAAAAAGAAGAGAAAAGCCATGGTAGAGTGGTTGTGTCCCCTCTGGACAGGAAGGGGTCACAGTGGTCTGACTGTGTCGGGTGAAGATGAAGCCTCTCGTTGCTGTCCCGGTTGCAGGCGATCCGATGTCTCCAGGTTTTCCCTTCAGTCCTGGCAATCCGTCTAATCCAGGCGGTCCTTTAAAAGTACACATTATAAATGCGCAGCATTGGTGCACGACAGCCTCCAACTGGTTTTCCTAAGAACTAATTTAAATGCTTTTCTCTATCTGTTAAGCGTCAAGTGCAAAACAGAATCCTAGAAAAAAGTGGCTTACCAAATGGTTAAGTGACATTATTAGTTAGCGTTACATTCATGAATGCCTTTTATTATAGTTATTTGTGCATCTCTATCACTAGCTTTTTAAAGATCAGGTCTTCCTGTACCTTTGGTTATTCTTGCAATGCTAGTACAGCTGCCTGCTCTTGGTAGGTGTCATGTCCATCTTCATTCATCCCTCCCCCATAAGTTGGGCATCAGGGCAAAAATCTATAGAGTACAGCTGCTTAAGGCAGAATAGTTTATTCTAATAATTCTTGATTTTTCATCTTTTTCTGAAAGAACAGTCAGCCCCTGGCTTTTGGTCTCATCTAAACAATGCAAACTGAAACAACTAGGTTACTCTTGTAATCACACATTTAGACACCACTTCTTTGTGTGCTGAAACAGTGTTGCTTCTGGGACAGAAACCAACTGGGGAGGGCATTTGTTGTGTGTTTCCTGGTCATTTCTTTGTTGTTTACCTTGCTCTCCTTTAGAACCTTTGTTGCCTTTTTCTCCAGTGGGTCCGGGAGTCCCTGGTTTTCCATCCTTGCCTGGCTTACCCCTTGGCCCACAGGGTCCTAGGCAAAAACCAACACTGCAATGCATTTCCTCATATTAGGATGAAAGGTAAGGGGACATGCGCAAGTTAACCTGGGACTTTTCCTGCTTCAGCAACAACGGTGCTGCACCTGGGGAAGACCCTGAGTCCTGGACAAAAATTCCTGGCATTTATCCCATTTCATATATATATATATGAATTTTCCTGGAAACTGTTAAGTATCTTTTATTCTGATTTATTCTATAATTCGCTATGCCCATCTATTGATCAAACCAATAAGTGGTAACTCTTTTACCTCCCATCTGACTCAGACTAATGTATAGCCTAATAGTTCCTTTCTAAAATCTATTACACTAAATGCATTTTCTTCAAATGATTTGCTATACAAAGTGTTAAAAATACTAACTTCACAGAATTTGGTTATATTAAGGCAATCATTTTGAAATACAGCTCCAGAATGACAGTTGTAAGAAGAGATAGACATAATGCCTTTACCTTAACAAAAGAACAAAGCATAGTGCTATAAAGTATATCTGTCCAAGTTTGTACTGTATGCATGTGTTTTCTATAGATAGTTAAGGTCTTCCATTTGCTCCTCATGAATGTGTTCCATCCTAAAATCACTTTTGAAACACTAGGGTATTAATGTTTCCGGTGAAACCTTTGCTTCCCAAGTACTTCACAGCACCCTGGTTTGGTTACTTCCCAGAGACCAAGTCAGTGGTGTCAGACCCACCTGGCTCTCCTGGTGGCCCCAGGGGTCCAGGTTCTCCTTGCATTCCTGGTTGTCCACGTGAGCCGGGTGGCCCTGGGCTTCCAGGAAGGGAGATGACCTTCAGGGTGCCAGGGTCTCCGTGTGCACCTATTGACATAAACATGACGATGAGATGGTTCCCTGGATGAGTCACCCTTTCTCCACAGAGAGCAGTGACAAGCAGTGTATTTACCCGGAGGTCCTCTCGGCCCAGTTGGTCCTGGAGGTCCAGTCAATCCTGGAAATCCCGGATTACCCTTCTGTCCTTAAAAAAAAATAAAAAATAAAAAAGGCAGAATGATTCAGTGGGTTTCCTGGTTCTTCAGGTTGGTACCTCTAAGGAGAAGTCCTCATTGTAGCTTATGTCACAGTGTGACAATAGCCACATCTTCATTGTGTTCACACGGGGTTTAGCATTTCATTTCAAAGAGTCATGTTTGTTTCTGTTTTCTGAGACAGGGTCTTGCTTTTCAGTTCAGGCTGGCCCTGAGCTTACTTTGTAGCCCAGGCTGGTCTCAAACTCGAAATGATCCTCCTGCCTCAGCCTCCCAAGTGTGTGCGCTACCACACTGGGCTAGTCTTATGTGACGGTCAATAACAATATACCCAAACAGTAGGCATTAAAAATTGTACTTTAACATTGATGAAAATATTCTTAAGAGCTCACATTTGGATTCCAAAACCCATTTAATTTAATATTTAAAGTAATATACAAAACCACATTGAAATTATTTTAATGTCTTAAGGTAGATTATCATGCTTGATTACTGTAGTTATCTACTTTCTTAGCTTATTACTTTAACCTTACCAGTATCCCTGGGTTAGCTGAATTGAGAACTCACAAGAGCACATACAGATTTATTTGTTGTAAACGAAGTAGTTAAGATTTCTCATCATAATGTTTTACACAAATGGAAGTTTACCAAGAGCCATGTATTTGGAGAAATATTTTATTTTTAAAATATCTTGAAATACTACAGATATTACATCTGATTACCAAGAAAAACTGTGACAGAATGAGATGTGATCAAAACACATGGTGAATGTTTACATTTTAAAAATGTATTATAGGGCTGGTGAGATGACTCAGTGGTCTGAAGCACCTGCTTAGGCAAGCTTAGGCAACCCCAGGGACCACGGTTCAATCCCCCGCACCACATGCTGTGTCAGCCCCACCCCCAGGGCGGGCTGAGCCACCATGATATAAATAAAATAAATAAATAAATAATTTTAAAAAATAAAAATGTATTATAGTAAAAGACGCATTGTCATTAATGGCCCTCAAAATCCCCCTTCTCACTTTGAAAGACTGATGAAAAAGGACATCTAGAACTGCTTCTGAAAGTGGCAAGAGCTGTGCTGGCCCCGCCCCCAGAGCGCGCTGAGAGGGCAAATGAGACTGGGCATGGTGGCGTGCCTGTAATCCCAGCTCTTGGGAGGCTGTAAACAGGCAGATCACTACGAGTCCAGTCTACTAGTGAGACCATGAACATCCTGTAGACCCTTCCCTAAAATACCAAAAAAAAGAACAAAAAAAAAAAAAAAGTGACAAGAGTGATGTAATGCATTTGAAGCGTGGGGCAGTATTTTTGCTGTTGTTGCTATTGTGGTACCAGGGATTGAACTTAGGACCTTGTACTTGTCTGGCAGGCTCTTAAGCCTCAGAGCTATATCCTCAGGCAAGGGGGCAATATTTTGAGACGGATGAGTTGTGATGTCTTTTAGTGTGATTTTTAAAAACTCACCATATTTTTCAATCACTTTGTGTGTGCTTGTGTGTGTGTGTTAAGAGAATAAAATAAAATAATTATCCTATAAAA
>PVKN010014914.1:0-18833 GCA_004027915.1 Capromys pilorides
AAATACCAAACATATTCTGGGTAGCAACTTGCAAATACTTTAGTCTTTTCCAAGTACAGGGCTCCTCTGAGGGGGGCTTGCCTTTTCAGACACAAAGCTATTTATTATGCACTTGTGTTACAGGTCAATAATTTCCTGCTCCAAAATAACAGAGTGGGTTTGACCCAGGCATCTAGAACTGAAGCCAGAAAATGAGTAAACAAGCCTTTGGTGGGCAGTCAGCAGAGGGCTTGCAAAAGATATTCCAGGGTCCTCTAAAGCTTTTCCAACTCCCCAGGTTCCATTCTTCTGGCAACAACAGAAGATTCTCTTTAATTATCCCAGTGTCAAGGACACATGGATTAGTATGGATGGAATAGCAGTACCTGTAGCTGAACCAACACTATCCTGGCTTAGAAATGCTCATTGTGGCATTTCCTGGGTACTGCCAGGAAGCCCGCCATCAGGGTAAAACCAGCCTTTTAAGAAAAAGATAAATAGGTAAATGTAACCTGCAACCATAACTCTCTTTATTCCCACAGGGCTTTGTTCTGCAGTTTTTCAGAAGCACTTTCTGAACAAGGTCTTCACCATTTCAACTTAAGATAAGGAAAGGGAAGCTCAGAAAGACTGGGCTGGCATCCTGACTCAAAGCCAGCAGGAGCCCAGCCTTGCTCTTTCTGATGCCCAAACCCAAGACCTATTCTTTCCCTAGGAAGTCATCCCAAGCTGTCTCCCTAAGTGTTACAGAGGCAGGAACCAAGTGACTTTCAAGCATAGCATAAGATAAGGAGAGGAGCATAAGATGAGCGAGGAAGAGGACACCTAAGCTGGGTCTGGACAGCAGCACGGAAGGCTGGAAGGAGGTTCTTGTCTAGAGTGCACTCAGTCAGGAGGGTTTTTCCTGAGGCTGATTTAAGTAGTTAGCAATTAATAGTGGGTATGGGATTTTTTTTGGGGGGGGAGGGGCTTTTTTGTTTGTAAATAAAAATAAAAGAGAAGGCTGCAGCGAAAAATCCCAGGATCAAGAGTCAGGAAGGCTGGATACAGGTGTGCCATCTGCCAACAGCGCACCCTGTGGCTTGGAGTGCGTCACCAGGGAAGGCATTGCCTGGGCCCAGTGAGCAGATCAGAATGGTCTTTGGGATCTAACTGCCCTTGGGGCTCTGTGTTACTGGTCTTGGGAAGAAACTTTTAGAGCAAAAATTGGCACACAGCCTCCAAACGGGACAGAGAATAAGCAGGCACCAGGGCTCCCCAATTGCTTTGATGCTCAAGCCCTGGCCTAGGAAGAGACAACCGGAGGGAGAGCTGTAAATAGCCCTGTGGGTCTCAGGGATCAGTGGGGACTCCTCCGCAGGATCTCTAAATTGGGTCGCTGTGGGAGGGTCAAACTTGGCCCCTGCAGGCAGGATGAGGAGTGTAGGCTGGGAAAGGCCCTGCAGCACTGATGGGTGGGGGGTGACCTTCTGCATTTATCTGTTACCTTGTTGTTACCTTCTCTCCTTTGATCTTCCCGTCTCTAACCCCAGAAGATAGGAGGCTTTGGACTTCCCACTGTGCTGCTGACGAGTGACTACAGGCAAAACTACATAGATAGGAGCAAGGACAGATGGCCGAAAGCCAGTCTGGAATGCCTCTCTCCTCTCCACACCTGCACACACATGCACACATTAGAGACACTGAAGAGATGCCAGAAGAGCGTACACACACTCCTCCTGGACCTCAGCTACTTCTCAGATGGTCTCTAGATGAGCATGAGACTACCATTCACTCCCTTCTCCCTCCTCCAACAGTCCAGCCAAAAGAGAAAGGTAGACACAGGTGAAACCTTAGTAACAGTTGCAAATACTCTGGTTTCTCTTCAGATGGCATAAACTGTTGCAAGTAGAATGGCTGACTTTCTGTTTGCCTAGCTATGGATAGGAGAACGCCTAAACATAGCTTTAGTCTGTTTAGGACTAAGAATTTTCTGACAGGCCATGGAGGGAAAGTCTTCCTCCTAACTACTTATTTTTCCTCTTCAGTGGAGCCTTCTCCAACACACACAGTTTGCTTTCTGCAGCATCCCAGCATATGCTCAACACAGTCCTCACAGTGGTCCTCTTTCTCTCATCCCTGAAAAAGACAGTTTACATGGAGAATATGTTTATCCTCAAATTGAGGCTGACTAAAGTCACTTACTGGGTTCACTATTCTTTCCTAAAAAAGTACTGGTGAGAGAAGGGATCATTTCTTGGGAGCTCGTAGCTGGAAGTTCCTAGATGCCAATGTGTAAGACGTCATAAGTTCTGGAAGTGTAGTCAAATAACAAAAATCACATATATAGTATCCCCTTTTGGGGAAAGTACTAAATGTTGCCATGAGTATTTCTTCAAGCCTTTGGGGTATGTGTTAGGGCCCCAAAGAGATGTATTTTAGCAACAATCACTTGCTAAGGTAGGTTTATCCTGTTCCCAACATTTATCTGACCTTTCCTATCCTTCCTGTGCATATTCCTTAAAACTGTTAACAAGAAGCCAAGAAATATAACCTAGGTCTTAGGGAAAACTACACCTTTGTCCATCCATGGTCTCCTATCAGACACCAGCCTCATGGTGGTGTTCCTTAGGCTGCCAAAACCAGCTCTATTGGTTCTGGGGCAATTAATACCAGTCAGCAAAAATGGTGATAGTTGAACAAGATCTACCTATGGGCTCTGTCCTCACTTATCCAAGGCTCCAAATTTTCTGACTGAGCAGAAAGTTTGGGGCTAAGACAGAATAGCTTAGGGTAGTAGAAGAGGGACAGACCTACAGTAAGGTTTTCTTTTTGTCATCTCTGGCACACTACCACTCCTCTGAGTGGAGATAGAAAAGTCAATAATAGTGTGGAGGGTGTCAGCTATTGGCTGGTCTGGGGACATGGCCCACTTTGTCCAGGTGGCCTCCAGTGGGACAAGATAAGCACTACAAGTGAAGGAGATGGAATTATCTGAGTCCCGGGAAATCACAGCATGGAAGAGCTTCTGTGTCACTGGTGTTGAGGCCGGATCTGAGAGAACAGTTACTTATCAGTTAAAGTGTGATAGGCCTTCCCTAGCTCCAAGTGCTGCCCATCCAAGAAGGAAGCACAAAGGGGGTGACACAGCCAGACTGTGACCCTGGCCCAGTAGAAGGCAGACCCTGATTGTACTGTCTGTCTCTAGAGCTATAGATTTGGGAAGCATGTGAAACCAGGTATCAACACAGAAGACAGGAACTCAGCATTGAAGAGATGAATGCTGGGATTCTGGAACAAGGCTGAGGGATTTCTGTATTTTATACCTCTCCAGGGTACCATCAACCCAGGAAGGCTCTGAGAAGAGTGGATCTTCAACCTTGATTCAGTGATGAATGGGGCTGCATATATACCATGAATAGAGCAGGGTGCAGCAGGCTCTAGTCAAAGAAGGTTGCAAACAAGACCACCAGTGATAGAAGACAACAAGGAGGGGACGGCACATGGGGAGGGGCTGACACAGGGGCCCCATTTGTGGAGATGTTCAGACTATCTTCTGTGACAAGAGAAGGTGCATCAGAAAGCCCTGTTTAAAAGTGGAGGCCTAAGAGAAAGGAGAAGACCTCTGTGTGGCTGAGCAGAAGCTGAGGTCACCATGCCACCACAATATTCACAGTGCTCCTAGGACTAGTCCTGTGGTCTGCTTTGGACTAACTAGTTGGCGTGTTTCTGTTCCCATCTCATACTCCAAAATTCTTCTTAGCCTAAAGGCCATTGGTAGCTCAGTCTAGGATCTCTTCTTCAAGTGAACCACAGCAGAAGTCTAACAGCATTTTTGCCCAGACTCAGGTTCTCAGGTACCCTCTCCACCACCACCTCCTAACTTTTCCCACCTAGGTGGGTTGACCAGTTGGCATCATAGGAATACTGAGTGACGACTGACTAGGCTGGTGCAGGAGATTCCTGCTGGCTACCCTTACATATGACAACTGAGCCACCATGAAAGGCACAGTCAGGCCCAATCAGGCCCTCCTCCCACATATGGCTTCCTAAAAGGACCTCATCCTTTGTGTTCTGATTCCTTGGTCTGCTTGTAGCATACTGAGGTCTCTCAGATGTTGTTCAGATATTTGTATCTTCTTCTCAGAATGTAACCAAGAATAGGATCTGCCCTGAGGACTGCCCCTTAGCCACTTGATCCAGATCTCTAATCACTGTACAATGACTTCTCTAATTTATACCTTGGAACGTGCACTGCAGTAATGGGGAAAGTAGGTGTTCTGGTGAGATGTGGCAGCTGGCATTTGAGAATGTTGCCTGCCTTGTGATGCCACAAAACAAACCTGCTGGTTCTCAGACACAGAATCCTGTTCCTCTGTCATGGCCTCTGTCTACTAAAACTCAGATCTCTGCTGCAAAAACACAACCATGCTGAGAAGGATTGAAAACTCCTAGAGAGATCTCAGGGCTGCAAATCAAAGGATTAATCTCTCAGTGTGTGAACTCAGCCTGAAGATTCTTAACCACAAAATCTAGATTCTCTGTCTTCAGCAGAGCAGAAAAACCTTTGATTTCTTTACACAAGTGAGAGAAGCTAAGTGTCCAACAGCCAGAGTGAAAGGGTAGACCCCATCCTTCCTGGTGATGTTTTTGTTCCCCTTTCTTAGCCTTGTGAGCTCATTTCCCCAAAGCAGATAATGCAAACCTCAGGCCAAATTTAACTTTGCTCTAAGAATTTTTTTGCTAGATACCAGCCTAATGATTTTTGGACAACCAGTGTCAAACAACCTGAAATAGTGAGGGCTGTGCCAGATCCGTCAGCAGGCAGGCCAGCCCCTATCTTGCTGCTGTCCGGATCAATCAAGGAGCACTGTTCCAGTCTTGAGGTTGTCTCTGCCAACTGCCCAGCTTGAGCAATCTGAGCTCCACCCCCTTTTGCTCCCTGTGCCCCTCGACAACCACTGGCCCTGTCAGGCATGCTGAGCAGGGACTCAGAGCTGCCAAATGGTCTTGGCTCTGGGCCACCAATGCTTCCTGATGCAGATGAGATGAGATGAGATGAGATACTCCAAAGTGCAGGAGTCAGGAATGGAAGAAGGCCGGCTCCCTCTTGCAGCTTCAGCCTGATCCCTTCCTAGAGTGGGTTCCCTGATTTTTAACCTCACAGATGTTTTCAAAATGCAATCTGTTTAACTCTCTCCCGACATTCTCCATCTGAAAGACTTCTTTGGCAATGCAGGAACATAAGACTAGAAGTTTCCTCAGCTTGAATTTGTGTGGATGACTAGTGACTTGGAGGTATCTGTAGTAGAAACTGAAGATGCTAATGAATTCCCATTCCCCCCTTCTCTTCCTTCCTCCTTTTCCCCTTCTCCCTCCCCTCTCCTCCTTCTTTGTCTACATCTTTCCTGCAGTAATAGGGGTTGTAACCAGGTACTTTGCACTGAACAACATCCTCGGGCCGTTTTATTTTTTATTTGAATTAGGATCTTACTAAATCATTAAGTTGCCCAGGCTGGGCTCCAACTTGTGATCCACCTACCTCGGCCTTCCAGAGTGCAAGGATCACAAGCACGTGCCACCCAGGTGATGACTTCTGAGCAAGCCTGAGAGTTGGGGTGGCTAGATCTAACACTGCTTCCCAAAACTCTTGGTCTTTCCTATCTGTGTAGATAGATATTCAAAGAGAGGGGCAGAGCTAAGTAAGTTTATAAATTCTTATTCACTTATATAATGTGTGTAGTCTTGGGCTTTGACCTACCCATGCACTAGGGGTTAAACGAAGGTAGGTGACTACATTCCTGATGACAGATGAAGGTAAAGAGCAGCAGAGTTTGCACCATGGGCAAAGGAATTGTAGGGAACTAGGGCTTTTCTTACCTACCTTGTCCTCCTGAACTACAGCAACCATCAGTAAGCTCAGTAAAGAGAAAAGGAATAAAATATTTCTTGTGAATAAAAACAACAGCAACAAAACTACCTATATATGGAAATAAAGTTATTTATCTCAAAAAAAACTTCATTTAAGAAAAAGAACAAGACACCAAAGTACAAGTGACATGATTTCTTTTATGGGAAGTTCAAGAACAGACTCCAAGCCACAGTGACAGAAATAAGAACAAAAGTTGCCTTTGAGGACAGGAACTGTCTGGAGCTTTCTGAAGTGAGGGAAATGCTGCTTGTTTGATCTGGATGATGTATGCCTAATATCTATACATCTTACGTTTTGAGTTAAATGGTAACGTTTGTCATGCGTATTACACATTGTTGATTTCCCACTTTAACAGGACTGCTTTGATTATCTTGTAACTACCTGGCATAGAACAAGAAGAAGGAAGAGGTTTCTTTTCTCACCCAGAAGTACAAGCTCAAGAAAGGCACAGGGACAATTTGCTAGAAGTTAGTTGATCTTGGCTCATTCAGAGAGCAGACTGCTGTAGCCTCCTGTGCCTCCACCTGTGTGAACAGCACGGTGTGCCCCATGGCACTTGATTCAATCTTAATTCTACCTGATGCTCAGATATGATGCACGTATGTAGTTGGGTGTATTTATCTTGTGGTTTTTGTACTGTCTTTCTGTGTGAGGCCCAGTTGTGTTTCCCTCCTTGTGTCTCCTTTGTGCAGGCCACCACAGGGAATGAGGACTGAGTGAGAAGCCTGCTAATGAGTGGGAGGGAGATACACTTGTAACATGAACTTCAAAATCACCACCCTGTTCGTATTCTACTTGTCTCCAATTTTCTCAACACTGGACTTTACATCCAATAAATCTGTGAGGATTGCCAAGGCCTCTGAAGCTACCCTCCTGGTGTGTCTACTATCCCAGAATGGTGAGCCTTAAGGAGACGTCTTAGTTACCTTACCTCCCTGGGGAAGGTGCTGCACACTGCACAGCACAGTCAAAGGCCTCCTACCTGCACTTCCCCAGCAGCTCCTCCTTGTTTTCTTTATTGGCTATACTGCATACATCAAACCTGGGTTTTCTGTATTCTGATGCACCGACCCTAGGGACTGCTGGTGCTGGAGAGACTGTCTCTTTTTCTCCAGGTGAACCAGTTCCTAGAGATAGTGAATAGCTTGCCCCTGAGTCCAATGTTTTTTCTTTTCTTTTCTTTTTTTATTTTTTTTCCCATTTTTTAAGTGTATTTAGTACAGAGTCTGCCAGGTCTCACTACACAGATCAGACTCATAGTGATCATCTTGTTTTTAGCCTCTCAAGCACTGGGATTACAGGTGCACGCCACCATGCCCAGTCTCATTCTTCCCCGCAGAAACCACATGGACTGGTGTCCACAGGTCCATCTGCCTCTGTTTAGCTTCCTCCAGCCCCAGTGCATCCCAGAAAGGTATCCCCCTTCCTCCTGGGAACTGGAATAAAATACTACTGCAATACCAACTGTCTCTTGGTTGTTCGGCATTGTGACCACATTTCTGATCAAGATTCTGTATTTCAGAATCCCCTCCCATGCGAGTGGAGTTCATTGTTCCTGTCTCTGTACCCTTCTTAAACCTTGTTTTGTTTTGTTTCTAATGTGTGCAGGGTCTCACTACACAGCTTGGACTCATAGTGGTCCTTCTGTTGTCGGCCTCCCTAGCGCTGTGATTACAGGTGCACGCCACCACACCTAGCCTTGTGGCCAGCTCAGCTTGCCAGCGGGTGGGACCGGCTCAGCACATGATAGCAAGGATTGAACCCTGGTCTTTGTGCTTGCCTAAGGGTGCTTAGTCCATTAAATCTTTTTGCTGGCATATTCATAATGCCAGTAGCTCTAAGCTCCTTGGCATTCATTCATTCATTCATTCATTCATTCATTCATTCATTCATACATTCATTCATATCCCTCAGTATTTTCTCAGACTACCTGTGAATACCCAAAATCCACAGAACCTCACATCCTTTTTAATAAAATGGCATAGTACTTGCATATAACCTATGCAATCCTCCTGTATACTTTAAATCATTTCTACACTACTTACAAACTTAGTGTGATGCAAATGCCATGTAAATAGTTGTTGTACTGTACTGCTTAGATAATGATCACAAAGAGTTTGTACACATGAAATACAGATGCAATTTAAACTATGTTTTCAATCTTGCTCAGTTGATTCTGCCATGTGAAATCTCCACATATGAGAGGCTGGCTATGTTCAGCTATGCTGATGATCCCACTTTCTCCCATTATACCTCTGTCCTTAACTTTCTGCAGAAACCTCAGGGGTCTAAATCTGAAATCCAACCATTTTGTTTGTGATTGGAGCATCTGATGGATTCTGGTGAGATAGAAATCTCCTTGGCTTGGCTACTCCAGGTAACTGAGGTGTCTTGCCAGGCTGGAAAGGTGGGAGGGTGCAGGAGGCATGCACACAGCTCTTTTCAGCTGCCAGACATTAAATGTACAGCCGAGCAGGGCGGATGCTGGAGGGAAGGCCAGGGAGGATGGAAGCTCTTGATTTCCTGAGGCCAGCAGCTGGACAGGCGGATCTTTGAAGAGAGACCCTTGGATATCACATACGGCAATGATTCCACTCTATCACACAGCCTGAAAAGGTGGGTAGTAAAGAAGAGACACTTTGAGAAAAGAAGCAATGGGAGCTAGAGAAAGGCAAAACAAGTATCGAAGCAAACCCTCAAGGTGGATTTCTTTTTTCTTTCTTTCTTTTTTTTTTTTTTTCATCTTTTTGAGACAGGGTGTGGCTATGTAGTTTAGGCTGGCCTTGAGTTCACTTTTGTAGCCCAGCCTGGCCTCAAACTCACACTAATCCCTGCCTCAGCCTCCCAAATTGGGATTACAGGTGTGCACCATCACACCTGGCAATGGATTTCTCTGTTTGGGGAAAGAAATAGGAGGGGGGAAGCTAAAGCCACTATGATTCTGGCAAACACTGAAATGGCACACAAGCATCCTAGTTCAGGTGGTTTCCTGATCTTCATCCTAGAGGAAGGAGTCACCTGATGTAGGCTAATGATGCCAGGGAAAAGGAAGCATAGTGGCTGCCTGCTGCCAGTCCCCTGCTGGAAAGGAAAGCTTAGGTAAGGGGCACCTTAGCTCTCTTTCAGCTCAAGGGTTTGTAAGCCCTTCACAGCCCTGACTGCACCACCCTCTACCCTCCCAGCCAAAGTGACCATGACCTCCTCAACTCTCCTTTGTTCTCCTGTTTCCTAACTCCTTGCTGTTCCCTCCCTATTCACCAGAGCCACCTCCCAGCCCTTAATCTCAGCTTCAGATATTTGGGAAAGTGGAGCCAGTCTTGATGAGGTTGTCTAAGGATACAGACTTTGCTTTGTGTCCTCCACAGGCTGCCCTTGTTCCTGGCTTGTCTTTGTCATGCTGAGCACAGTGTGATCCATAGATGAGAGAGAGAGATAGACAAATTATCTGCAATCAGACTAGAGACTGAGCTAGGAAAGAACATTCATGGATCTCTCCAAAGCTTATAGGTCCCTGAATAGTCCCATGGCAGCTAAGTCACCAAGTATTGATTCTCCTGATGGCTGCAATCAAAAGATCCATCTCCTTCCTCAGCTCACCATCACTCTAGCTCCTTTCAAGTCAAGAAGACATACCAATTCTAAGCTCTTTTCTTCCCATGAACAGAGATCCAGAGACCTCAGCCATGCCCAGAACCACAAAGGACCCCAGCACATTGTACCACACACTTTTCTGCCACATGGAGCCTGCACAGTCTACAAGCACTACTGTGACAATGAGCAGGTGCTGCAGATATTAAATGTCCTTTGCACAGCTGCACTGTTGCTGGTTTCTTACTCAGAGCCCATAGACAGCAAGATAGATGTCCTACAAAGGAGACCCTAAAAGACAGAATGAATTTCTCTTCTATCCCTCAAGTATAAAATTCCAGTAGGAAGGCTTTGCAGCTGCTCAGAAGGCCCTGGCAGGATGGCATCTTAATTGCCCACAGCCACTGCCTCCAGCTTGTGGCCATATCCTGGTTCTGGTGTTCCCACCTCCCATTTCTCTAGCCCCAACTTCCTATCCCTGTTACTTGGGATTATTCTGCCAAATAAGCTACCTACACCTAGATTATGGCTTCTGGTGCTAGCTAGCATGACTTCATTTTAGAAAGATAAAAGTCAAGATTTGGTGACATTGTCTTAATTTCATGAAACTGAGGTTTTCACTTGAGTTTTCTCAGTGTTGTGTTTGTTTTCAGCGGCACATTGCCCCTTGGTAAATCCTGCGAGAGCACAAACAGTGCTTCTACCTGGGTTGCTTATTGGTTGATCAAGAAACCGTTGTGCCTTCCCCATCTATTCCAGTGCTGGGTGGGAGGATAATGTTAAGGCTTCTCAAACATTTAGAAATATGTCAATGGAGGAGATCAGAGAAAGGGGAACAACTGGGAAAGATCACTTTTGCCAGATAGGCAGCTTCAGAAGGTAGAAACACTGACTTGATGCATGCAAACAAACTGTGCAGCCCAACATAGCTATTGACCCAGGTTCAACAGTTTATGGGCCACATAAGCAGATACTTTTGTACTTTTCCCTAAACTCAGCTTTGTATCCAATGGTTTACACTAGGTCTTTCTGCAGGGGAGTCTTCTTGGGTTATTGTACCTGCTTGTGTGTCAAGATTTGGAAAGCCCTCAAAGATTATGATCCTTCCCAAACTCTGTCACCAGGATGACTTGTAGTTTACTCACCTCTTGGAGGAACAAATTCTAGACTGCAGCATATGCTCCAGAAATTTCTTCAGGATCAAAGTAAAATTGGAGGTTTTCATGAAATTACACCTTTGCTTGGTGTCTTCTATCCTGTCCATTTGCCCTACTGTAGGTTCTCATCAGTGTCTTGGTGGTTCCTGGGGGAAAACGGCAGGGGACTTAGGAAATAAAGACAAGAGATAACAGCTAAGGTCAAGTGGAAGCCTTTTTACCTGATGGGCAAAGGGCTTCAACAAGAACAATATGGATATTTATCTATACTCTTGCAAAATTAGTGTGTTAAGACACGAGGTTGCTTAATGACTAATGGCTGAAATTGTCCAGGAAAGACGCTTTTCTCAAGACTGAGATAGTTTGACTGTTTTAGGCACTCTAGCTCTGTCCTGCCCTCAGACATATGACCAATTTCCAGCTTCAGGGGTGCCCAAACCCTACCCTGTCTCTGTATATCCTAGAAGTACTTCTTTAAATCACTATCGCATGGAGCCTTCTCTCAGGGTCTATTTCTGCAGAGCCTGACTTTAGAAAGCAATCTTACTAAGTGCCAAGGATACAATGACTTTAGAAGGCTCTTTGTCTGGCAGGGAAGAAAGATAAGCAAATAAGCAATTATAGCAGAATGCATTGCATGCTGGGATTGAGACACACATGCATTTCAAGAGCACACGGAGCTTGGAACCAAGCTCTTGGAGTCGTGCTATTTGATGTGCGAGTCTTGTCTTTACCTCTTACATGCTGTGTGCTCTTAAGTGAATGGTGTTCCTCTGATCTTATTTCTTCTTTTGTAAAATGGGTCAAATATCTAATTTGCTAAATTGTTATGAATATGATCTCATCTATAGGACAATAAATGTAAAATTCTTGTCCTCACACTGAGCTCATGAATGTTCAACAGTGGAAGCTCCTTTTTGTGGTACTCTATGCCTTGGATCTACCAAAGAAATGGTACATCAGTCCCTGATGTTTCCTTAAGGCTTTCCACATAAAAACTGCAAGCATGATGCAATTCTATCTGTTCTCAGAACTATACACTTCCCAGAACTGACCACACAAAAGAGTCTTATTTCTCTCTGTCCTCTTTATATGCAAATATTGGAGCCTACACCCTATTTTCTTCAAGCTCCCCTGTAAGCATTGCTCTTTCACTTGTGAGTTTTCTTCTTTGCTTGGAATACTTCTCTGTGAAAGAAAAACATTCCAAGCTACCCCATATCTTTCCTGCCCCGGGTTCACAAAAAACTTAAATCCAGTCTTGGCTCTCCAAAAAGGAATAAATCTCAGCGTGCCCTCAAAGAAGTTGCTGTCATAATTACCTCTCCTTTTGGAAGTAATTTTGACTTAATCATACTACAGTTAGATTGCACCACTTCCTTGGCCAATATTGGTTCCAAATTGGCTTGCTGTTCTCTTCCTGGTCCATAGATTCATCTCTTTTTTCGGTGGTTGTTTGCAAGGAAAATATCTGATGATTTCAAGGGAAGATCAAACAGAGTACCAAAGGATGGCACTGATTCCTTCTGCTGAGAAATCAGGGTGATGGAGCTCTGACCTGTATGACCCTCTGAGGCATCTCTGCCCAGAGCACAAGGCTTCTGGAAGATACAGAGCTGGCTCCTGCTGCTGCCTCTCACCCCATGATGCAAGGAATGACTAGGCAAATGCTCATGGTGAATTTCTGCTATATCCTTCTAGTTTCCCTCTTCCTCACTTTATATTGCTTGCTCTCTCTCTCTCTTACCACCAGCTAGAGAATGTGTGACTTTGTCATATGGGCCAGGTACTTTATGTTGGGTTAGTAGGGCCAAGTTGTCCTCAGTGACCTCATGACAGTAGGGAAAGTGTAAGATATAAGAAGGGTCATGTGGCCCTGTCAACCCAAGACAACAATGTATACTGCAGGAATTGCAAAAGGAGAAATGGGGATGAGGATAGTGGGGGAAGGCTCCAAAAAGAAGGCAGTGGCTTTGAGACAAGAAGAGGAAAGGAAGCTATTCCAAGTACACGAAACATCTGAAAGCACATGTGGAGACACCCCTTGTTTATTTCCCTTTTCTGTGAGAGGCCTCAGAGCTGAGGCTAGACACATCATCTGTTGTGAAGAGATTGCAGGGGCTGTGAATGCTGAGGTGATGCCTAAACAGCTTGCAAATGGACCCAGGAGTCCATTTGGGGAGAGATCCCAGATTGAACTAAACAAAAATAGTTTTGTGTACAGATCCTTTCCCCATGGGTTCCCAAATCCCACCACCAGTGGAATGGAAAAGCTAGTGGAGCCTGACAGTAAAAACCTCTCTTGGAGAAGAGCTCTGGGCTTCCCATCATAAAGACAAAAGATTCTCATCCAAGAGTAACCAGATAAAAATGGTGTTTAAAATGGCAAAAGCATGTAGAGGGGAAAGATTTCAATACTGTGGCTGATATGCTCTGAAATGTTTGGACTGGCCTTGTCATGCCTGGACTCCTCCACAGGCTGATGAAGCCCCCTCTGGGTCCCTTTATTACACACTACTCTATTTAGCAAGAACATTCTCTTGTGAAGAGCCATAAAGATGGCAGAAATCTCTCCATCTTCACCTCTTTTTCATCTCTATCCTTGCCCAGAGAGCTGGCATCAAGTTCCTCAGCAGCGGACAACCTCTGTCATGGGGAACCTCCGCCTCCTTTCTCAGGTCTGTATTTTTAACAATTGCCTTGTTAATTGAGATTCATGAAAGACCCATGACCCAGGACACTTTCTCCTTGCCCGTGGTTTTCAGGCCACCACGTAGTTGCTCCCATTTTAGGGCAGAGACTGTCTGCACCATCAGCCATTGCCAGCAAGTCCAGTCCTGCTCCTGTGAACGGCACAAGAGGGAGCTGCCTACGAGGACTGAAGAAGGCTTTAAAAATGGTTATTGATGGAAGAGAGAGCAGTGCTTGTGTGAAAGGGGAACCAAATGTGCTGAGGCTGCTGAAATGGAAAATGCCTGTTAATAGCACAAGTGACGCATCATAGATCACTCGCCGGCAGACCCAAGTGTGCGCAGTCCTCAGCAACAGAGCCTGCATGCTAATGACTCCGGGCCCACCCTGCTGGCTGCGAGCACGCGGGACACTGCAGCAGTGATGACCCAGACTCATCCCTCCCAAAGCACTAGTATGCGGCATGGAGTTCTCATCTTCAGCTTTGTATCCATGAGACTTTGAATTGCAATTGAGTAAAGAGACAGGTGAATGCTGCCAGTTTCAAAGGGTTGAAACAGCAGAGAAAAGCTATGAAAAGCTTCACCTGACTCAGAGAAATCAAAGAAATTAATTTTAGATGCAGTGAGAAAATGAAGAGATGGATTTGGTGGCAGGTGGGATTTCCCAGATTATTGCTGATTTCTGCTTGTCTACTGAAGCAAGCAGTTAATGCTTAAGCCTTTTTCTTCTCTTTTTAATTTATTTTGCAAAAAACACTTTTATTTACTCAATACAGGGTCTCCCTAACACAGCTCAGACTCATAGTGGCCCTCCTTTCTCAGTCTCTCCAGCATTGGGATTACAAGTGTGTGCCATCACGCCCAATTTAGGGACCTGCACAGTGTACCCAGCATGCAGTACTAAAGACCGAACGAGGGTTCTAGCACTTTCCAGGCAGGTATTTAGACTGCAGAGCTTTCTTATAACTTTTTTTATTTGCAAATTTTATTTGCTTATATCCAGTAATCTAAACTAATGTGAAGACATTATGCAATGCAACAACCAATAATAATTCTTATTATTTTGTTTAATGAAATTCTAAGTGTAATTTCTAATTTTTTTTTTACCATTTTGTGCTCTCTTTAAAAAATAAAAAAAATTATTTAAAAAAGATGTTGATTTTCTTTTTTAAAGAAATGTGGCTTTTTGAGATCTTTTGCACAAGATCTAGTGCAAAAGAGAAGTGGGCTTTTGAGTGTATTTCAGTTTTTCAGGAAAATGGTCATTTGAGAGCCCTTCAGGACTGAAGGGAGGTTCAGGCATTGTGGAGGCATGGTTTCTCCCATTCTTTTTCATCTTTTCCTGATTTCTCTGTGGCTCCCCAGGGCTCTTGCCTGGGCTCTGGCTTGTGCCTGCATCAGGCAAGTGTGCAGCTGCTCTCTGGTGCTCTGGGGAGTGTGAACACAAGCTCGCTTGGTAAGACCACAGTCAGGCTGAGGGACAAATGATAGCCACATGTTAAAGGAAATATCAGAGGGGTGCCAGAGTCTTGCCAGCTCCCTTCCTGGAGGGCAAAGGATGGATGCCAGATCTCAGAGGAGACCACTGACTTTCAGGGATATTCTAAACACAAAAACAGCCACAATGATAATAGTCACGTTACACTGGGCATTTGTGACAGGTCACCACTGATATTTTAAAAATGAATGCATTAAAGAGGTTAAAGATGGTCTTGCTCAAAGCCACCAAAAGCTGGATGAGTGACAATGCTGAGGTCCAGACAGAGCTTCCCCGGCTTCCTCCTCCATCCCACACGGTACTCGGGCCCCGTATTCTGCTGCAGGGTTTTGTCTTTCTAAAGGTTGAAGTGTGCACACATCCCATGCCAAGTCCTTGGAAACACTTAGTAGGAAGATTCTTTGGAAGAAGCTAAAAATGACCTCCTTTACTCAGCTTCCCAGAGACAAGATCTAAGTGTAACAAAGCTGCTAGACACTCTTTGCTTCAGTCCTCATCCTTTTCTAGCCATTCCTCTGGAAAACTCTTATCTCTGATGGATGGAATCTCTTGGTTTCTGAAGGGCCACATCTTTGTGAAGAACCAGTTCTAGACAGAAAATTTTGATCATGTAAAGGAATGGGACTTACATTTGGGAACAGCCTACAGGGCCTTTAGGCAGACCTTCCATGAAGATCTTTTGTAGGCACTAAGGAATGAGTGAACAGATTCATTATGCGCTGACTGCTTGCTGGACATGGCAGTGGAGCTCTCTGCTTGTCTAGGTCAGCTTTGCATTGCTATAACAAAATGCCAGAGATTGCACAACATTAACAATGAACATGGGCTCCTTACAGCTCTGAAGGCTGGAAGGTCCATGATCAGGGTGCTGCCTGGTGAGAGGGCTCTCCCTCCCATTTTCTCTGTGTCGAGGTAGAAGGGTGTGCAACATCACTGAGGTCTTTCTATCAGAACACAAAGCTCATCATGAAAGTTTGCTTTGTGAACTTCTAAAGACCTTACCTCCAAATGCTATCCCAATAAGCATTAGGATTCAACATGAATTTGGGGGGAGACATAAATATTTAATCTATAGCAGCATTTAATGCACTTTACTTATTTTCCTCTTAAACCACGTTGAGAAATTGGGTCTACTATGCCATTCCGCTAAAGAAGAAAGGAAGCTCCAAAGAATCTAGCTGATTTTTCCAGAGTCGGGTAACCACTGCATTTTCACTGGATCCAAGCTTCTCTCATGCACTGGGGGAGATCTTCTCACCCTCATTTTCCCAAATTTGCCACTCAACACAGAAGGAACCACATGGACTTTATTCCTTTCCTTGGTGTAATAGCTGCTCATCAGGTAACCATGAAGGTTGCACTTATTATGTGCGAGTTCATCAAATGAGCCTGTCATCAGCTGGGTCTGAGAGCCACCAAGGCTGAAATAAGGAGCCTACGCCACCCTTGTGGAGTAGATTCGCAGGTTCAATCACTTGTGCTTCAGAAAAAGAATTTTCAGGTCATGTCAGTAAGAGACATGAGAGAGTTCATTAGATGGCTTTCAGGGTACACATGAGAGTGGAGCGTGGGTGTCCAGACATGAGCCGCGTTCCGAGCATCCTGAGTGGGGGCATCTGCAGGATGGCAACGATCTGGGATACGCACTCTTGCCGGCTGTGGGCCATAGTGCAAGTTCTCTACTTGTGTGTGAAGTTAGATCTGCTGCCCACCAGTATTGCTGCTCCAGTGGGGGTGGAGGAGATAAGATACAGGTGGTGTGAAAAGCCCTGGCACAGAGCCTGAGATTCACGTGCTTATTGTCTTTAATATTCTTTAGGAATTGTGTGTGTGTCGGGGGGGAGATTCTTGGAAGAGAAAAGGGCTTGAATAACTTGTATGCCTTGAACCTTTAGCTAAATGCAATTTTAAAATCTTGATTTCATTGTCTTCTTTCTACCTATTTTTATTTCTTTTTCCACCCTAACTACCCTGTGCCACTCCTAGACTTTAGTTCCTTATTCATAAGGGGGTGCAGAAAGCCACTCCTTATCTCAGCCTTAGGGACCCTCAGATCCAGCCTCATGCCAAGCCATGTGGGAAGTTTTGGTTGAGTAAGTGAGCATGGGGTCTCCACAGGGTCAATAATCTGTTTTAACTCAGGGGAGACAGTGTCCAGAGAACAGAAGTCGAGGGTGCCCAGCCCAGGTCATCCTTGGGGACCCTTTGGTTCATAGCTCCTGTGCTCTGCCTTTGTGGGAGGGCTGATAGGATGCTGTCTTCTTGGTCTGCTGTGTGAACGGTCTTCATGTGGGCCTCTGGGAGGTTCAGACCCTCCCTGGGAAGGGCAGTGTGTGTTCATGACCTCCCCACCTGGTGACCCATCAGACACAAGTCTGTCGTGAATCCCAAGCCCCACAGCATCCCCAAACCCTGCCTAGTTGACAGGTGTGGATGACACAGGCAGGTGGTGGAGTCACCCTGCACTCAGCTCCTAGAGAGAGCATCTCCTTGGCTCTGTGCAGTTCATTCACTGCTCAGGGTGGCAAGGTTTTCAGATCTTCTTGAGACAAGTGTCTTCTGGGCCACACAGAAGGACTGGTGCACAGAGATGCCTCTACCTTCCAAAGGGTGGCTGGGCCTGAGAGGAGGAGGCATGCTGTGTCCTGGTTGATGCTGGATGACGGGAGCAGGTGAGGAGTTTGCCATCTGCACCCAGGTACTGGAGACAAGCAGCAGCATGCTCTGCAAAGAACTGCTCTTCCCAGGTTGAGCAGGTGCTTTGTTGCAACTCTCAATTATTTCTGAAGAAAATAGAAACCTCCCATGTAAAACTCAGGCCTTTGGAGACCTTGGCTCAGGCTGGTGGTGGTTCCTTCTGAATGCTATGGGATCTCCTCTAGGTAAGATTCAGATGAGAGGACAGGCAAATTGTTGCACTGAGACACACTCTCAAGACCCCGCATCACAAGAGTTGCACAGCTAAGGTGAGATGGCTCCCTCTGCTATGGGGCTCTGTGTCACACCTGGAGAATGCGGGTGCACCCCACCTAGCATAGCAATGAGGATTGCCAGGGTCAGGGTGGGACTCTCCTGTTGTCTGGAGGAAGGAGGCTCAGACCAGCACATGAGTTCTTGGCCTGACCTGCCTCTAATGCTTTGCCTAGCCCAGAGCATGTCCTTCCTCTGAACCTCAGTTTTCTCCTCCCTAGTACAGACAAGGTGCTCTGTTCACTTCAAAGCAGCTTGGAGGAGCCATTGGGTGCCAGAATTGGGCCTGTAAGGGGGCCTAGATAGCCTGGGCTGGCTGTTGATGACAATGTGGGTAGCTCTATGTGGCAGGTCATTAAACTCTCATCTTGGTACCATGTCTGTAGGGCCTATGTCCTTCACATGGTCTCTTTGTCTCCTTGCTAATACAGTGAAGAAATCTTACCTGCCTAGGCTTTCCTTCCTGAAGACCAAGCCCATTGCTGATGCCCTGTACTGATTTCCTATTTATAGCAGGTTGCTGGGACTTTTTGTAGTTTCTGTCCTGCCCTGAAATTCCCAGAGCACCAAGCTAATCTATTGACCCTCTGTGCTGACCTTGACCCTCACAACTCCCATTCTCCCTGTATGGGCCTGAAGACGGTACCCAGGTCCCAGGCTTGTGGGCACCTCTGTCTGCAGGGACCTCCCCCTGCCTCACCTCCCAGATCTATAAGCCCACTCCCATTTCCCCATGGACATCCAAACTAACCACACCCAGACCCCTTTAAGGCCCAGGCAGAACACATTCTCTCTTCCCTCAGTTTCTTTGTTTTCATTGCTCTGATGGCCTGTTTAGATGATCTCTGGTGACTCTGTCTCTTTCTCTTACCAATCTAGGAGTGCAGTGAGAGCTGTTTCCAGCAGCAGGCCTTTCAGTCCCAGAGCCTGGACCATGATGGGAGTATTTAAGGTTCAGAAAATGATGAACATCTGTGAAGAAGTGGGGCACACATAGATGGCACGGGACCTAAAACCTACACAAATTTTACTGTCAT
>PVKN010014915.1:0-18830 GCA_004027915.1 Capromys pilorides
TTTCATGACCTTGTTATTTTTCAGGAGCACGGCTAGTTATTTTATAGAGCGACTCTCAGCTTGAGTTTGTCCAGTGTGTCCTCATGATTCGGGCTTTACAGTTTCTGCAGGAATGTTGCACAGGTGAAGAAGTGCTCCTCTCAGTGTAGGTGTCAGGAGGCACATGATGGCAGTTTGTACAATTACCACTGCTACTGGTATGATCTGCCAGTTCTAGCTGCTGTGAAATTACTGTCTTCCCTTTGCATTTAATACGTGTCTTATGGAAAAATACTTGGGGGCTCTGGAAATGTTTGTTGTCAAAAATTCACCCAGAAATTTTAATATCAACTGAGAAATCATACCTTAGTAAATTATTACTACAATGGTTGTCAGGCTAGATTATTTAAAAAAAATTAAATATATATGCCCTTTGTTTATTTTCAGAGATCTCTTCAAGTTTGTAGGCAGAAGATACCTTGCTGTATTTGTGCAATAAATAATATTTATTACATATAAATATTAACTATATTAACCATATTAACCATAACTAATGCCCTCATGACAGATCATCTGCTATTACTTACTCACAACTGCAGCTAAATGTATGACCAAGATTAAACATCCCTAGCAGAATATGCAGTTTACTTTCATATCACTTTAGGACAAAAGCTTTATCTACTAATATAGTACTTTTCTTGTCAAAATTACTCCTCTTGAATGAGCAATTAAGGTAGGTTTTTGTAGAGCATCTATTCTGTCACTGTTTTATTGAAGCATCTTGAATACCTTTTTGACACTGTTGTCATGACAAAGTTTAACTGATGCAGCATGAATGCAGTTTAATTTGGTGTTAACTTGGTAGTTAGACAATTCCTAACCTGTTCACATGCATCTCAGTGGAGAAGAATCTACAGTGAGAGGAAACCTGGATTTCCACGGTTCACAGATACAGCTTTGCAGTTTCCTTTCACAGTGGTAATGTAGAATCTACTGGAAAAATGTAACTTGTATATAGGTATTTATATTAAGATTGGGCAATAATATATCTTATTGTATACTTAAAAAAACCTTGTTTTCAATCTAAAAAGATACTTTACAGGATGGCTATTTTATTTCTACTATGTCTGTTACAGTTCAGTTCTATATAATGTGCATTTGTTGAGTAACCTAAGGTGGGTGAAGTAACTAGGTTTCATGACATCGGTCAGTCAGTCAGTCAAGTTAGTTTGTATGTGATTATAGGTTTAAATTTTGAACAGATATTGGAAGAAATAGTTTTAATTTTAAATTTTACTGGCAAACATCTGTGAGGTTGCATTCTGAATGACTGGTCTTGGGTTTTGTAGAGACTGTGGAATTTTCGTCTCAGTAAGTTTTTTTGCATTAGTTCAGGCAAGCCACTATCTTAACCAAGTCTATTTTTTTTTTTTCACTTGTGAAAGTAATACATTAGATTATCACTAAGGTGTCTTATAATTTGAGAACAGATGTAGTTCAGTTTATATTTGTATATAATTGGTTCAACTCAAAAGTATTCTTTTCATTAGAAAATAATAGGCTTTTGTGTGTATTATGCAAAAAGGTTTAATTTGTTCCAATATAAACACCTCCTGTTCGTATCTGCATAATGCTAACCTATGTGGATAGTGAAGATTCTTGCAGAGGATTTTGACTGTGTGGGTTACAGCTTTAAATTAAAAACAGAGCAACTAAAAATCATATCCAATAAACTAGAAAATGACTTTAGCTAATTAATCAAAATGCAGTGGACATAGAACTGGCCAGATAGCTCAGTGGACTAAAGTGCCTGCTTAGGCAGAGTGTAGCTGCCGGGGCTTGATCCCCTTTGTGCCATGCCAGCCCTGCACCTGGGGTGTGCTGAGACTGCAATTGAGACTGGGCATGGTGGCGTGTGCCTATAATCCCAGTGCTTGGAAGGATCACTATGAATCTAATATATGTAGTGAGACCCTATAGTCCTGTAGACCCTGTACCAAATGCATTAAAAAAAAAAATGAACAGGTGAACTAGTTCAGACACCAGACTCTGATGGGAGTTTTAAAACAAAGTGGAGACAATTTATAAGAGCCAGTCTGACTGCAGCACGCACCTATTGGCTTGTCAGGAGGTTTGATGAATTAATAGCAATGTGGAGAGACTTTATCCTAGTTCGTGGCTTGAATATTGCCTAGAGCTCTGAAAAGGACATCAGGTTTCACTTTAACTTCCCTGCCAGAGACAACAATGTTGGGTCCCGGGGGGACCAGCCCCAAAGAAAGAAACTTTAATGCTATGCTTCTGATCCATGATGAGATTTCTTGAACTTTAGGGAAGGGTCTAGATTGAACTTGTAGTGATCTGCCTGTTTGCAACCTCCCAAGAGCTAGGATTACAAACACCCACCACAATGCCCAGTCTCAATTGCCATCTCAGGGCACCCTGGAGGCGGGGCCGGCACTGCCGGATCTAACACCCAGCCCCTGAGCCTGCTTGCTGACACTTTAATCCGCTAGATTATTTGGCCAGCCCCATGATGAATTCTTATTTTTGAGAAATGGATAGGCTTCAGAATCGTTAAAAATGGCATTACAAGTTATACATGTTTATTGTAAAAAAATAAAAATTACTAAATATATTCAATTAAAGAAACAGTCCTTGTCGCCATCCACCCAACTTTCTCCAAGTGCAATGACTATAAAAAATCTTTAAAGCACTCTATTGAGGTGTGACCGGCATTCAGAAAGCTGTGCATATTTACGGTGGACAACTCAGTGCATTTAGAGACAAGTATGTAATATGCCAGTGAAACCATCACTTAATGAAGGTTGTTAGCATATCCATCACCTCTGAAGTTTCCTCACGTTTTCTTTATTATTATTACGACAGCACTGTTGAGTGGCTGCTCCAAAAATCATGTTGGGATTTAATTTCTGTTGTAACAATATTAAGAGATAGGGTTTTTGCAAGATTAGACCATAAAGGTTCTGTTCTCATGAATGCGTTAATACTGTGATCATGGTTTGGTTTAACTAGTTATTGAGTTCCTGATAAAAATGATGAGTTGAGTTTCTTTCCACTCTCTGTCTCACGTGTGCTCACTTGTCCCCCTGTTGTGTTATGTCACAACAAGAAACCCACATCAGATGCTGGTAGCACATTCTTGGATTTTCCAGCTTCCAGAATGTGAACCAAATAAACTATTGTTTGTAAATCACCCATTCTGTTATATTGTAGCAGTAGGCAATAGAGTAAGACAAGCATCTAACATGACTTCTGTCCTTTCAGCATAGTAAATTATTAAATAAGCACAGTATTGTTAGCTATAGCCAATACACTATATGATAGTTCCCTAGGATGGACTCACTTCATGTTACAAACTTTGTACTTTTGACCAGTTTCTCAGCCTCTATAAACAATTCAGTATAGATTCTTCTAGGCCTTTCTCTATGCCATTTTCTTTAAGAGTAGGAAGAACTTATTGAGAAAACAGCTTCTGTATGAGAGGGACAGAAGGGAGCCAGGAAAGTGGGTGCCCACCAAGCCCACTTCTCAAGGGTGTTTTATTGAGCAAAGCCGCAAGGTGAGGCAGGCTAAAGGTGGAACAAAACTATAACCAATCAATAAGATTAAAAGTATAATCATTTAGGTAATATTGATCCAATGGCAAATCACAGGATGGGTACCAGGTGGCACAAAATGGGTCAGCTAATAAGATTAGTAGTTGCTAGGGTAATGTTGATCAGATGGTCACTGCTGTTCATCCCTAGGGGAGGTGCATGGGTAAGTAGTTCTTATTCTTGAAGCCTGGCCTTCAGTGAATGCATCTCAAGCCACAGCCCTATCTGAATGCCTATAATATTTCTATCTAGCTTCGATATTTATAATATTCTCCCCTTTGAAGAAGTACCCCTAACTGCTGTGAGTGGGCAAGGGTCAAAGACTGATCTGGCTACTTCCAACTAAAGAGCATTATAGCTGTGATTGTCAGTCTGAGGCACTCCTGAGAGGGTCTATCTAAAGGCCTTCTGTAGGTGCCAGGTATTTCTGTCTTGGGTAGACATATGGCTTTAAATCTGGCCACAGAAATAGTTAAATATACATGGACCAAACAATAAAATCAGTAGGATAATTATGAATATAGCCAACAAGGTTTTCCACTAGGAGGAACCAGTAGTAGCTTTATATACAAAGGGTAAGGAGAAGGTCCAAGGAATTTCAGAATCTGACATGCCATTATTGTCTTATATCTTGAATAGATATTGAGACATTAGCAGAAAGATCAGGGGTGTACACACAACATTCAGCTTTTATAGTTGCACAAGTAGTCCTTTGTGCTGCAGTAGAATGCCTGATGCCATCTGATTTTGGAGGATGGTTGGCCTCATTAATTTCACTTCTTCATTTGGGAGATATACCAGCTATATATACCACTATTTTGATATATTGTGGTTTAATAGTAATAATAACATGGTATTATAATTTAACCTTCAGTATTTGACAAAATATAGATAATTTTGCATCATTCTATGGAATGATTTGATGAAGCCCTTTGAAATTTCCCATGTAAATTGATAATCCACTGATGCTCAGATATTGGCCATTAGTTTCCTACCATAGATCAGGCTTAGGCCATTTTCTAATTTAAGTAGTGAGCTTCTCTTCATCTAAATTATATAGTGCTTATGTATTGTTGTGTAAAGAGACAGTAAACTATAAAGTTGGCAGCATTATGATGTATTATACAAAATGGAACACATCAAGAGTGCTTATTAATTATACTGAAACAACAGGTCTGATGAACACTGGGCTGTCTCCTTATATGGTTGCTCCAGATGTTGACACCTGCATACTTGGGACCACTTACCTTCCTGTTCTGCTCTCTGCCCTCTTTACCTTCCTCCCTGTCTCCCTCCTTCCCTGTCTCCCTCCTTCCCTCTCTTCCTCCTTCCCCCCCCTCTCTCTCTCTCACTGTGTCTAGGCACTGACCCTAAATGAATCAGTAGCTGATGGCTCACTTGCCCTTTGGTTTCTCTAATGGTTTCTTAGGGACTATGAAACAATTCTTAAAGGAACCGGATTGCTTATACTGTTAAGCCTCTCAGTGCCCCCGTAATCTAATATGTGTCTTTCATGCTTCTAGCCTTCTGTTCTTGTCAGTCACCTTTAGCTGATATTTTCCTGACACTAGCAGACCTGCTTTTGTTAATTCCACTAATAATGTCCATGTTCTCAGATCCAAGGGTAATCACATCATTATTCTTATTTGGTACAGTTCATTATTCCTTCCTCTTAAGCATGTTCTCCTTATTTCTGTGACCCCACACTTCCAGATTCTCCCCTGATTGTAGTTTGCCTATAGCAGATTATTAATTGGCAGTCAACTTGTTATACCCAGCTGAATTAAACTAATGGGGGGCTGGGTATAGGAGGCCCACCTAGGGATTACTGCCAGCAGCATAAGAAGCTGAACTTCCGAAGCTGTTGAGATGCTGTTAGGGATGCTGATTGGAGAACCTGTTAGTGCCTTTGGTTTTCCTGGCCTGTTCTGCTGGAGGACCTTGTCATGCTGGCTTTCCCAATGAATATGGCTGTTCTTGTTGGATCAGGAGCTCAGGACCTTCCTTGTTGCTGAGAATGGCTACAGCTCATTTTTGGATTAGCTCTGGTCTCTATTTTCAGTGTCGCTTCCTGGCTCTATAGGACAAGATGGTGCACTGTTCAGCCTAAAGAAGCTCATGCATTGGTTTTCCTGTTGGGAACCCAGCTTTCCTCGTTGCTGGAGGAGCTCAGAACCTCAATGTTGCTGAGGGTGGCTGTGGTACTTTTTTGGGGAACTCTGATGCTACTTGAGCATCACTTCCTGTGCTAGTAGGAAGGAATCTTTGCTGTCTGTGCTAGCAGGCTGAGGGATCTCCAGTTCCGATCCCTTAGGCTGCTAGCACAGATCTTTCATCTTGCTGGCATGAACTTTGTGGCTTCCACCACTGATGTTTGGACCAAGCAGGCCTGCATGAGACTTCATTGTGGACTCTAGGCCTCCAGGTGGACTTGTGGGAGGCATTGTTATGAGCTCTAGGTTTTCAGCTGGACTCATGCAAGGTATTAGGATCCAGGCCCTCACTGGGATCCTTCAGTCTTTAGTGTGTGGGAAGGTTTCCTGAAGTCTTTATATCTGATTCTTTAGATAATTCTAACATAATGTTATACAGTGTGTCCTGTAGTGCACTGTTTCCCTTGCAAAACCCAAAACCACTGCCCTTTTATGATCTTTTGCTGGATTCCTCTCTGCTTGCCCTTTCAGTGTGCAGTTTTTCTTTACCAAGCCTCAGTTTTGTGGCTGTAATTCCCATCTTTGTATTGGTGAATGGAGGCACACACTTGAGACGGAAAGGGAAGGGGAGCAAGTTTCAAGTGGTGTGGGGGCAGGGAAGTGGGAAAAGCGCTGTTTGGTCTTGCCCAATTTCAGATGGCTCTGAAGATGTCAGATGGGCAGATGAAGTTGTCGGATGGGCAGTGAGATGTGTGGGTCTTGAGCTTAGTCAAGAAATCATCCAACCAGTGTAGTATACTATGCCGTTAATCTTCATGATGTGCTAAGATACCTGCCTTTGGCCTGAAGTCTTCTTTCTCCCAGTGCTCATCCTGAGTCACTGTGTCACCTGTAATACCCCAGGCAGCCATTCCTTACCTCTGCCAGAGTGGACACATTATCATAGATATCCCATACTCTTCCCGTAGTTATTAAATAGCCATCTTAAAGTGATAGTTTTTCTGCCTTGTTTGCTCTTCCTCATTGGTTTATCAACTGCACCATTTCTCATTGCATAAATGGGAAATTCTGGCCCTGGGATGCCTTCTGTGGAGACAAACTCTGCTAATGCCACTTGTAGAGTCTACCAAAAAATGCCTTCTGTGAAGTGGTAGCCATCACATGTGTGTTTGTATATGTGAATGTGTGTATAATATATAGCCACTTGTATTTGGGGTATAGCTGTTCAGTTGTCCAGTAAAGTGTTGACTAGCAGAGTGTAGATGAGGATTCTTTGAGAAATAAGGTGACTGTACAGTGCACAGCAAAGCTGCAGCTTATCTTTCCCCTCTGATAGCTCATTTGTGTTATGTAAACAAAAAATTAAATTGACAATCACAGGTAAAAATTAAGTTAATTTCATATTTGTAATGAAAATACTTTCTATCCTACTCTCTGTCAACTGAGACTCTGTGGGCTATATAAACTCTACTGACAGTGTCTCATTAAGTTGATAGCTTCTTCAGGGAATTGTACTGGTACTAAGTGGTCTATGGAGTGCTTTGTGCTCCAGGATCATAGCTCCTATCAGGATTATGGAACTGAGAGCAATTTTTATGAAACCCATGGAAGCCACAGAACTTATTAAATGGGTATAATTGCACCAATTAGTTATGGAATTTGTCCTCTATGGAATTTCTCTTTATGGAGTTCCTCCACAACTCCTAGTCACTGTGCCAGGCATTTAGAATAAAGAATGAATAGCTTGTGATTCTTGTCATCAAGTAGTTTCCAACCTGATGGGATGAATAGCTATATGTGAAATAGTGCTTAACGAGACTAAGACTGACATGAGCAAAAGCTGTGAATATGTGAATAGAAGGTTGACCATTTCCATGTAGTTGGTTTGCACAGGAAGGAAGTAGATGATAAGAGATGTGAACACTGATGGATTTCACCAGGAAGATGGCAGACATCTGGGACCATGGAAACTAGAAAACATTTTAATTAAAGTTAAAAAACATACAAATAATTCCATCTTAACTGTGGTTTGCTTTTTAATGAGAACTGATAATTTTCTTCCAAGATAACATTCCCCCTAAACTGAGGCTTGCTTTCTAAGAATGACATTCATTGAATATGTACCTACTGCATGCTAGATGCCTCTGTATGTTCCTCATATACTCAGAGCAAAGCTCTGCAGGGTGCTTTTGCCCGTATAATTCAGATGGCAGAAGTCAAGAGACTTGCAGTTGCTCACACAGCTGGTAAATTGCAGAGCTGGGCTTTATACACAAGTCTGTACAGGTTCATGTGTTCTCCCACAGAATACTGCCTCTTTCCCACAAATCTATTCAACTGAGACTGTTCACTAATAAAGATGATAACATTGGCAGAGTCCGTGTGTGTGCTTCAGGGTTAATTTAACCAGGTGTTACATTTGGGTAAGTTTTGGAACCAGATCCTTTTTAGTATTTTGTTAACTCAGTAAGCTGAGTGTTTAGGTGTAGGTCAGCTGCAGGGTGAGACAGCATCGGTCTACTCTGCTGCTCCATGTCAGAGAGTAGCTGGATCTTGGACGACCTGACCTATCCATCTGCTCAGGAGAGTAGTGACTCCTGATTCCATATGAACTACCCAGGAGTGTTTAGCTTTGGGGTGGCTTGGGTAAGCTGTCTAGCTAGAGGCTTGTGGCTCTACCCTAAATTACTAATGCTAACTGTTGTAAGGAAAAACATTCTCTCTTGGTAGGAACCAGAGCCACAGTAAATGATATTATTCCTTGAGGATCAGAAGGGGCTGTATTAGTCAGTGCTTCAAATCAGTTGTAGCGGAGTGCAGATGTCTATCTTTTGCCTAGGCTAAATGGGAGAATTAAGTGGGGGTGTAGTGAGAATCACCAGCCCTGCGACCTTCAAGTCCTTAATAGTGGCGCTAATCTTTGTAAGGGGATGTAGTATTGGTTTTGGCTTACTGTTTTACTAAGACAGGGCAACTCTACTAGCTTCCATTTTGCCTTTTTAATCATAATGGACCTCACACTACAGGTTAAGGAACCAAGGGGAGACTTCTGCCAAGTACAGAATATGCCTGCTTTATGTATGCATTCTGGAGCAGGGGAAGTGACTACAGGATTGATTTGAAGAGCCACTGGATCTGCTCTGAGTTGAAACTTCACTAAAACTCCATCAACCATCTGACCTTCATAGGCCTCTACTCTTACTAGAGAGGCACAATGATGTCTGGGATCCCCTGGGATCAGTGTTGGTTCAGGGAGCCGGGGAGATAGCTCTGTGGCACAAGTGCCTGCCTGGCAGGTGCAACATCATCAGTTTGAACCCTGGTCTTGCCAAAAAAAAAAAAAAATTTATACTTGGTTCAGAACCAGTATCCAGTAATCCCCCAAATATGTGATCATTTCCCTTTCCCCCATGTACAGTTGCTCTGTAAAAGTCTCAGGTCACTCTTCCATTGTTTTATTTCTTTTCAGCAACCACATTCTTCTCTGTGTCACCCTTGCAATCCACAGCTCCAGTGAAATCTCCCCTCTCACCAAATTAGAAGATACTTCAAATCACCCTCTGACTCTGCTCTCATTTGCAACATAGCTCTGGCCAACAGTAATCATGTCGCTTTCCCATCACTAAACTGCACTGTAAGTTTTTTGCCACCCAGGCAATATCTCAAACACAGGCAAAATGCAGACCAACTTTCTGCCAAAGCACAAAATGTGACGTTTGGGATCCAGTAGCCAGTGCATTCCTCGACAGGAGCTCTGGAGCTTCGTTCTAACTGGCGGCATTCTCAGTACTCTGAGTCTCCCATATAACTTAGGGAATTCCAGGGCTGCCTCTTCAGCTAGCCTCTCAAAGCTTTTCGAATTAATTTCAAAGGCTCTTTAGCTACATGGCCAGGCAATGTCACAACGACCACACTCTCAATACCAGTTTTATTGTAGTCAGTGGTTTGTAAGAGAATAAGTTTAATATATGACACATAATTTATGGGATTAATATTTAACATTCACCCAAAAAATCAAATACAGAAGAGTGCAAAAGATCTTTCTGCATGCTAGAGACTCAAAGAATCCAGCCCACGGTTGTGGATCCCATGGCAGTGTCCTCCACAGGTTCAGACAGAGGCCTAGAACCCATGGCAGTCTCATGCAAGTTCGTATCAAGGATCTACACAGGTAAGGCCCAAAGGCCAGTTGTGGAAGCTACAAAGTCTGCCAGCAAGGTGAAGGATCTGTGTCACAAGGCTGAGGGTTCTGCACTGGAGCCAAGAACTGAGGATCAGAGTCCTCTGATAAGGAGAATGGCTGAGTTCTTCAGGATCTGCACTGGAGACTATGGTTTAAAGAAATGGGTCTTGTTATCAAATTAACCAGGGGAAGATTGTGGTGGATCAATTAATGGTCAATTTAAGTGAGGACATCTCACTGAATTGAGTTATCCTGGTTCTGGGCTTGGAAGGCCCACCTGAGGATTGTTGCTAAATCTGGCATAAAAGGAGAATGAGAGGGTAAGACAGTATGTTTTTTGTTTTCCTGATGTAAACTCAGCTGTTCTCTTTGGAGAAGGAACTCAGATCCTTGCTGTCACTGAGGATGGCTACAGTTCTTTTTGCGGGGAACTCTGGCCTTTGCTCTGCTTCTGGGCTCCAGTGCAGATCCCTCAGCCTTCTGGCACAGATCCTTCATCTCACTGGCACAGACTTTTTAGCTTCCCCCACTGGCCAGCACTACACAGGGTCTTCCCTGTGCAGATTCTTGAGTCAGACAGGCAGGAGACACTGCCATGGGCTCTAGGCCTCTGGCTGGACCCGTGGAGGACATTGTCCATAAGATCCAGGACCTTGGCTGGTCTCTTTGGGTCTCTAGTATGCAGAAAGATCTCTTGCACTTTTCTGCATTTGACTTTTGGGGTGAATATTATAAAAGAATTGTTTAACTTACGTGTCCTATATTAAATCTATGCCCTTGCAAACCACTGACTATAACAGAGGCTTGGTCCGTAGAATAAAGCTGTGAGGAAAAGATGCTTAAAAGAAGCTTTGAAAGTGCTTTCTTCTAATTTGATCAGCATTTTAAGTCAAGCTGTTGCACTGTTTTGTCTTAAACCCAAAGCTGAGCCCTGTCTTCTTCTCCTGGGCCTGGATGATATAGTTGGGTATGACCGTAGCCTCTTTCCTCTGGCCCCAGAAGATCAGGCCTGAAGGGCTGAGCTTTCTTCCATTTTATATCACTCAAGACAGGAAAAGGCATTGCTCACTTTTAGAGAGGAATTGCAAACCTAAAAAATTTATGAGCTTATTAATCACTGACATCTATACCACTAGGCAAAAATATGACTAGGTAATTATTTCCAATTTACATTGTTTAATCTCTTAGATCTCCATGGAGGGAGGCATAGCTCTATCCTCTCTTCTTTAATCCCCTGCAATATTTATAACTGGGAACATCTTTCTTGCAGCTAATTGAAAGTTTGCATAGTTTATTTGAATATTCATGTCTTTTTATTCAGTGGTCAGAAGAGATGTATAATCATACTTCATGCTTCACCTAAGGGAAATTATAACTGAATTTTGGCCTAGTGGCAGCTCATTGTGACCTAAGATCATGAGCTTGGGTATTGGATCTGGATTTAAGTCTGGTTCTGTTGCTTGCCTCAGTTTGATGTAGAGTATATTGTTTAATTCTGAGTCAGTTTCCTCATTCACCTGGAGCAATATGACCTACTTTTCAAGTTAAGTCCATGATACCTCTTCCAATGACTGGCACAGAGTCTTTTCTTGCTTTGCAATCCTCTGTAGGATACAGGCTCTCACCTAAGCCATCATATCTATATGCTAGCTAGGAAGAATGAGAAAGGGCACAGAGAGAAAGGAACTTCTTTTGTTTTGTTTTGTTTTTTCCTACTCTGAGCACTTCTAGAAGTTATACAAATGACCTTTATTTTTGTTACATTTATTCATATACCAGATGCCTTTGGGAAGGTCCAGTTGTGACAAAGAAGAGGGTTATATGTCATAGGTCTGAGTTCCTCAGGAAGTGGTATCTAAGGCAAAGATCAGCTGGTAGGAGTTTTGTTGACTCAGTGATGAGTGAAAAGTCAAGTTGTGTGCTCACCCAATGACAGTCCCACCAGGCGCCCTTTCGTTGCTCTATTGTTATAATGGCCAGGCCTTTATGTTCCTGTGTTAACCAGGCCATAGATACAGACTGGTTTGGAAAGAGATGTGTCCCTGGGCAAGGTGGCTCTTGATATTTGAGCTGACTCTTGCAGAGAGTGACAGCTGAAGTCCTTCCTACAGCACCTGTACTAATAAGTCCTTAGTAGAAGGGGTTCTGGGCTGTGTGTCTGAGTATGCATTACAGGGAGAATAAGGGGGCCAACATTTCTGCTATACTACATCAGAGAGTGGTGGTAAGGCTCAAATAAAATTGAATGTGGTAGACTTTTGTAAGAGGAAGTGGCTTATGGTATGCTGCCAGTCAACCTTTGGCTTTTTGCACAGCAAAGGTTTTTCTTTTTTTAAGGAAGTGGAATGAGTGGGTGGGTGGCAGGCTACTTTTTCTCCCAGAGGCTTTTATGGGACTTAAGAGTTGCGCATCCCTGGTCTAATGATCAAACTTGGGAAATATTATGTTGCAAAATCTTTCATTTCTATTTATGTGGAACAATGCATAATCAATTCCTCTTCTGATGATTTATATTAGAAAAGATAGTATTGATATTGCTTTTGGCTTTTATTTATCCAAAAATAAAAAATATAGAAAGTGCTTTCTATATGTAAAATTTTATTCTACTTATCATTTGTTGTTAACAAATGTGTCACATGGAAATTTCCTCAAAGTAAGATTAAGAAGTGAAAAGCTCATTCATTAGATGCTTAATGGGCACTCACCCCATGGGCATCATAGACAGGTCTGTGCCACACATATAAGCCAGAGTTTTTCACCTAAGCCTCGGAGCAGTCTCCTGGCCAGAGTCTTGGTTCCCACTTTCCCCGCTCTGCAGTCTATTCATTACAGTGGCCAGAATGAGCCTTTGAAATATTATACCCATCTCAGGATGCCATTTACTCTCAACCTTCCAATGCTCTTCAGCGTATCTTCAGTGAAAGCTAAAGTCTTCGCCATCCCTCGCCAGGCCCTGCATGTTCTGGCTCCTCATCATCTCTCTGACCTCATTTCTCCACTAGTCACTGTGCTTCAGAACTCTGGCTTCCCTGCCGTTTCTCAGGCCAACCAAACAAGTGTCTGGTGTAGGACTTTGGCTCTTGTTCTTACTTGGGCCTGAAACATTCTCCCCTAGATATGACCTTGGCTTACTCTTCCACTTTCCCCAGGTATGTGTAGCCCTGGCATTTTGTCAGAGGCCTTCCCTGAGCTTTCTGTCTGAAGTACCACTTCTCACTCTACTTTATTTTCATTTGTGTGCCTTATTACTACCTGAAATTGAGTATTTCTTTGTTTACTGTTCATTATCACTTCTCTAGCCAGACTATAGGATCTGAGGCAGCAGGGACTTCATTTTTGCTTACTCAATTGTACTAATCCTTTTCCACTCTCTGAGATAAACACCTGTGACTTGCAAGTTAAAGGAAGAGGAGTTTATTTTGTCTATTTCAGAGTTTAGTTCATGTAAGGTTGGATGGCTCCAAGACAGAAATAGCATGGTGGGGAACATGACAGAAGAAAGCTACTCAGCCCACAGCAGCCAGGAAGTGTGGAGAGAGATGGAGACACAGATAGACAGACAGACAGACAGACAGACAGACAGACAGACAGACAGACACAGAGAGACAGATAAGAAGAGAAAGAGCAGCAGCAACTGTGGGCAAAAATATACTCTTCTAGGTGTTCCTCCTGGTGACCCACCTTCTTACCATGCCCCCCCCTAAAAAAAACCCCACCTTTATCTGTGAATTCATCAGTGGGTCAATCCACTGATGAATGTCATACTCCCGTGATTCAGTCATTTTCCAAAAGCACCACCTTAGGACACTTGAGATTTTGGGGGGACAGTCTAGATCCAAACCATAACATGGATTATCTTCAAAAGAGTACTTGGCATCAAGCAGGTATTCAACAAGTTTTTGTGAATCAAGGTGAGTCAAGGAGTGAGTGCACTAACTTCTGGGGTATGATGATAATGAAGACAGTTACGAATTGAGCCTTTATAGAATAAACAGCCTGTCACTAAGGCCCATTACAACAGAAGGTGCAAAGTATAGGTCTTTCTCTTTGAAAATATAATAATAAATGTTGGTACTGGAGTTTCTAATATTGAACAACCTGGAATTCCTAGATAGCCTTTCATGGTTATGACACACAACTCTTTTAATATACTGTTCTCAGGATCCAGTTCTCTATGATATATTTTATTTAGTATTTGTAAATAAGTAAGAATGGTTATCTGTAGTTTTCTGCCATCCTTGTCCTGTTTTGATTGCCATAGACATTATCATGGTTAGGCCAGCCTCAGAGAAGTTGAGAAGATCTTTCTATGTGCTAGAGGAGCTTAAATAACATAGGAGTCCCTAGTTTTGGTAGAACTTTCCTATACACGTGCTTGATTCCTTTATGTTTGGTTTGTTTGTTTTTATAATTTATTGTTATTGCTCTATTTATTATTTATGTTTTCTTGATTTTACTGATCATAGTCAACAGCTATGATTTTATTTTCTGGAAATGCTTTCATTTTATGTTGGTTTTCAAATATATGGAGTAAGTTCTTAAAATTTTGTATCTGTATTTTCTCATCTTTCTTATTTGTATTTTTTTCATTGGTTTCTACCAAAGTTTTATCTGCTCTGCTTTTGTTTTTTAAAAACCTTTGATTTTAATCCATCAAATCTGCATTTTATAGTTTTACTCTGTATTCACTGGAATCTCTCTGTCTCCTACCTCAGCTTCATTCTTGGATTCTGCTTTGCTAGTCGCCCCCCTCCTCCCTTTGTAAGGCTGGGGCTGCTGCATACTCTGACTTGTTTGACTCTGAGCTCAGCACTCACACTGAGGAGTTTGGTGCAAATTTCAAAGTTTTCATGCATAAAAAAATGCCCTGAACTATCAGCTAATTATTTGGGATGGGGATAGAGGAACAGTGAGGTGACAGAGAGGTCCATATAATTGATTCAGCTTTTCTGTAGGATGACATTTAGTGAGTACACTGATGACTTCATTTCTGCTTCTTATATTATTTTTTTTCATTTTATTTATTTGGTACCGGGTTCCATTATGCAGCTCAGACTCATAGTGATCCTCCTATTTTCAACCTCCCCAGCACTGGGATTATAGGCATGTGCTACCACACCCACCTGGACTCTTATGGAGGGCTCAGCCTGCCCCGGGCCAGCACAGCATTCGAGGCTGGGGATCAAACCCTGGTCCCTGCATTTGCCAAAGCAGGTGCTTAGTCCACTGAGCTATCTCGCTGGCCCCTTATTGTTTGATTTTTAAGCTTGAATTTTAAAACTTTGTTTTGAGACAGTTTTTTTTTTTTTTTTCTGAGTCATTAAATTGCCGAGGCTGGGCCTCAAGTTGTGCTGTCTCAGCCTTCCAGAGAGCTGGGATTATAGGTATGTATCACTATAGCATTATGGATCATTTTATAATATAATTTATTTATAGCTCCTTTTTATCACATTTTTTTGGTTTGGGTTCCATGTGGATTTGAGTTCTTTGTTTTCTATTTTTAAAATATACCATACAAATTTTGGCCTTCTACTAGCTCCATTCTTAGCATTTAATTTTTAGTAAAATAAGACTTTAGCATGATCTTGTTAGTGTGGAAAAACCTCTAGAAATCAGAAAGACAATTATTTTCTTGCCTTGCCCTCATGTAGATTCTATATGTTGTAATTAACCATTTGGGACAGATAGGAGCTGTGAGCTTTTCCCCAAAACGGAACCCTTTCCTCATCAAGGGACCATCTGCCTGAGTTCAGCAGTTCCAGGGCAGGAAGTGCTCTTCCCAGGCTTGGGTAGTTCCAGTTCTCACAAAATGTTATATAAGCAAGTAACTATATTTACTCTGATTTAAAACAAAACTACCCTAAAATCAAGCAAGTGAATGTCATTGTCATTTTTTATCGTGTGGTACATTATTTATTGTGAACCCAGAGCTTTAACACTAAGGTAAATCACCCACTCCACCCCACCCCTTTTTGAGACACGGTCTCACTAGGTAGTTCAGCTACCTCTGAACTCACCAGCTTTGAACTCACACAGTCTGGCCTCAGACTCATGGTGATCCTTCCGTCTCAGCCTTCTGAGTGCTGGAATTAGAGACATCCACTGCCAAGCCTGGCCATAATTATTTTAAAACTTTATTTCAAGACAGATTTTTTTCTAAGTTCATAAATTGACAAAGCTAGGTTTGAGCTTTTTTTTGGTATGAGGGATCAGATGTAGAACCTTACACTTTCTAGGCAGTCACATATGCCACTGAACTATGTCCCCTGTCCTCTGGGCTTGAACTTGTAACCTTCCTACCTCAGCTTCCCAGAGAGCCAGCATTATAGGTGTGTATCACCATGAGGAGTGATTTATTTTATTTTGTGATTTATTTGTAGCAGATTTCTATGCTTTAAATAAGGGTTTTAAGAGTCCAGCTCAAGCACATGACAGGCATGGAAGCTTTGCTTCTCTGTGGCAGCCTATCCCACCATTGCAGAAGACAGGAGGGTACTGGACAGGTACAGACACCTAGTGAGTCCTGCCTCATCCTCACCATGATCTCAGGAGCTTTGCTGAGCTTTGACCTACCCCTATCACCTTTGGAGCCTTCCTGAGCTGCAGGTTGGCCACTTTCACCATGGCAGAAGCCACGCTGATCCCCACATAGCAGGAGCTTCTGTGAGCTTATGCTGATCCCCCACTGTGATGGGAGCCTTGCTGACTCTTGCACCACCACTCGCTCATTACTGCTGAGTCCTGGTGAACATCGTGAGCTTCAAAAATGTCAAAACAAAGGAAGAAAGAGGCAATCTCAGACCTCCAGCTCCTTCAGAACAAGTCCAGGAGCAAAGGACATAGAACTTGGAATTCACATACCCGAAATTTCTGAAATTATAGCAAATGATGAAGTAAAGAAACAGCCTCAGGCTATAGAAGAAATAAGATCAGAAATGATCTCTCAGGTCAAAAAAGAAATGACAACAATCATGAAAGAATTGCTCAGCACAGCTAAAAAACACAGATAAAAAAAGAGAATAGAAAAATGATGGAAACACTGAGCAAACAATAAATGTAACACACCACAACAGAGCAAAGACAAAAATCACATGATCTCAATCAATGCAGAAAAATCTTTTGACAAAGTCTAACACTCATTCATGATAAAAACCCTACAGAAAATTGAAGTAGATGGTCATTACCTCAACCTGATAAAAGCTGTTTATGTCAAACCAACAGCCACGGGAATCTCACAAAGGAAGTAAAAGATTTATACAGTGAAAATTACAGTACTATGAGAAAAGAGATTGAAGAGGATTTCAGAAAATGGAAAGATACCTATGGCTCATGGGTAGCAAGAACCAACATTGTGAAAATGGACATACTCCCAAAATTGTTATATAGATTCAATGTAATTCCAATTAAAACACAATTAGTATACCTCACAGAGTTAGAGAAAACATTCCTCAAATTCATCTGGAACTGGAAGAGATTTAGAATAGCAAAAGCAATCCTGGGCAACAAAGGGAAGGCAAGAGGCATCACAATCTTTCATTTGAAATTATACTACAAAGCTACTGTGAAAAAATCAGCATGGCACTGGCAAAAGGGCAGACCTAAGGATCAATGGAACAGATCAGAAGATGCAGACACAACTACAAATACACTCAGCCATCTTATCTTTGACAAGGAGGTCAAACATGTTCACTGGAAGAAAAATAGCCTCTTTAATAAATGATGCTGGAAAAACTGGCTCTCCACATGCCAAAGACTACAGTTAGACCCATGTCTATCACCATGCACTGGCCTACAGTTAAAATGGGTGAAAGATTTAAATATTAGAACAGGAACTAAGTCTTCTTGAGGAGAAAATAGGTAGAAATCTTAAAGACACAGGGGTAGGTAGAGAGTTCTTGAACAAAAACCAAACTGCATGGGAAATTCTTTAAAAAATCAACAACTGAGATCTCATCTTTTTGAAGTTTCTGCACATCTAAAGAAATTGCCAACAGAGCAAAAAGAAAGCCCAAAAATTGGGAAAAAATTATGACAGACAGTTCCTCACACAAAGGACTTCTATCTAGAACATAATAGAGAATTTTAAAAAATCAGGTCCACAGAATTCAAAGACCCAATCCAAAAATGGGTGTCTGAGATGAATATACATTTCTCAGGTGAAGAAATTCAAATGACAAGTAAATATATAGAGAAATGTTCAACATCTTTGTTCATTCAAGAAATGCAAATTAAAACAATAATGAGATTCCATCTCACCTCACAAAGAATGGCTGTCATCAAGAAGTCAATCAATAATGCTGGAGGTGCTGTGGGGAAAAAGGAAGCCTTCTCCACTGTTGGAAAAGTATGCAAATCACTATGCAAATCAGTGTGGAGATGTCTCACATAGCTAGTATTGGAGGTTCCATTCAACCCTGCTATTCAGGGTATCTTTCCAAATGAACTGAAAACGTGCCACAGAAATATATGTGCACCCATGTTTATAACAGTACAATTTTTCAGAGCTAAATCTTGGAAACAACCCAAGTGTCTATCAACTAAAAGTGGATAAAAACATTGTAGTATTTTTGCACAATGGAGTATTACTCAGCTATAAAAAAGATGAAGCTTTTGTAGGTAAGTGGATGCAACTAGAGACCATACTCCTGAGTGAAATCCTAGCCTCATGTGCAAATTTTATGTTGTCTCACTACTGAAAGAATCTGAAAGAGTAAATAAAATCCTAAAGTTACAATAGATACTGTGAAAGGGAAAGAGTTTGTTCAAAGGGAAGGAAAAGTGGATGAGGAAAAGGATAGTAGAGAGGAGAGGACAAGAGATACTAATGTATGCATGCAGGAAGGCTTGGATAATGGCACTACTGATTTCTGCAAAGGGAGAAGTTGGTGCTTAAGT
>PVKN010014916.1:0-18829 GCA_004027915.1 Capromys pilorides
TGTAAGCTTCTTGGGAAGGTGCCTGTCTGGGGCCCAGGTTTAGAGCTCACTTCTGACGCCTTGCCTTCCCTGTGGCCCCAGGATGGTGGTACCTGGAAGCGAGATCCATTCCAAGAAAGTGGCCTCCACCTGAGCCCCACAGCAGCTGAAGCCAAGGAGAAGGCTCGGGCCACACGGGTCAATAAGAGGGCACCCCAGATGGACTGGAACCGGAAGCGTGAGATCTTCAGCAACTTCTGAGTCTCTCTTTACATGTTTGGGCCCATGTGGGATCTCTGGCCTGCCTAGAGCTCCTCATACCTGAGTGGACTGGAGGGTAGTCTCATCTCCAGAAAGCAACCTGTGCCCTGGTGAGCCTCTGTCTTATCTCCAACCTGCTGTGTGTTGGGGGCTGCCTCAGCAAAATGGGGAGAGAGACGGAAAGAGACAAGTGAGAGAGAAAGAGACAGTGGTAGAGAGAAGGGGACCAGAGGATGACAATCTTCAAGGGCCTTTGCTGCTCTGCCCCCAGCCTGTTGATTGAAAGGAATTTGTTTTTTGCTTTTTTTTCCAAAAATATCTCCTGCACCACACATTTCTACTTAATACCAGAGGCTCCCCCTTCCCTGCTCTCTAAATAATTGCAATACAACAAACCTTTCTCTGCAAATGATTCCTATCCCCTCAGTAGCACCATCCTGAGTGGAAGCCCAGGGCTTCCAGAGGATAGAGCCAGGGGCCTTCGGGCCAAGCTCATGTGAGTTTTTTCAGGGGAAGGGCTGGGGAAGCCAGATGTGCCTGTAGGAGCTGCCCTCCCTTGTGTAGAGGGTTATTAGGCCAGGCCTCACCCCTTTGTTACACTATGGGCTTGGAGTGCAGCGCCTGGGCTCTGTGAGGGGCCTGAGGATGGAGGCCCATGCCCCCAGAAGGGCAGTCTCTGGACAGGCTCCCCTTTCCACACCACAGCTTCCAGACCTCAAGAGTGTGGGTATAAGTACTCCCACAAAGGACCCCAGACCTATAGGCCTAGCCTCTGCCTTACGCCTGCCTGGTGCCCACCCACATGGACATCCTGTTGACTCTGTTCTTTCTTCAGTGCCCTGAACCCTATACCGACCAACACTGCTGTTTGCCTTGTAAGCCATAGCGCATGCGCGCGCTAAAAATAAATAGACCTTGCCTTGGAACCTGGCATCATGTCTTAAGTCTTCAGTTGGGAAGTAGGGAGTGGGGAGTTCTAGGGTACCCTGAGGTTAGGCTGTTGTCATGGAAATTGCTCTCAACTCCTGTTACTTGAGGACCCCACGCTAAGACCCACCCTGCCCTACCATTTGTGGCACATTCTGGGGCCTTGGTCCATCTCTCACCCAGTGAGCCCCAGCTTTCCACCATTACCTCCCCTGTGCTGTTTGAGCTCAATATCTCTAGTCTACTGTCCATATAGAGCACTACACATAGGTCAAGCCTCATGCCTGGTGTCAAGACAAGTGGCTCTGAATATAGTGGGGCACTGGCAGAAGCAGCTCTCAGGGTTTACAAGTTCAAGAGGGCAGTCTGGACTGAGAAACTGCTGGGCCTACAGATGGACAAAGTGAGAGATCACAGGGACACTTTCCTAGTATGCTAAGTGCCCAACTTAGGAAAAAGTTCCATTCCAGGAGAATGTTTATAAGCTGGGTTTCATCTGTAAGTCTGAGAAAGTGAGTCTTATACCTTTGACACAAATATACACTGTAAAGCATAAAGATCAAACACAAACTATTACAGTTACCTTAACATAGTAGTACAGTACAGTACAAAGGTAGGCATGTGAACTACTTCCATGATTTGTTCTTACCTATGCATGTTCACAATGTAAGGTGCCTTCCTATCTGAAAGTTGACAGCTTGGATGTTTGACTTACTGTAGGCTTCCCAGCAGCTGGGTGCAGCTGGCTGTCACTATCTCTTTCCTCTCTGAGTACACAGCATGGGCTGCAGCATTCTCCAGTCTCCCAGGGAACCCCGCCTAACACCCATGAGCAGTATACACACATGCTTCCTCATTGCCCTCAGATCCTGTAGATAAAAGTCAATTAGACATCAATTGCAAACAATCCCCAAGCTTTATTACACAGGTTGTAACCCCCTCCCCAAAGGCACTTTATAGGTAACAGCAACAACAGGACTCAAACTGAAGCCTCATGGCCCTTAGAAGCTCTGGGCAGAAGGGCAGAGGGTCTTGTTGAGGCAGGTCTGGCAGCAAGGACGGATGGGCAGGCAGATCTGCTGACCAAAGCCCACCAATAACCCGTTGATCTCACTCCATAGCTCCCTGTGGAGGTGAGAGCCATGTCAACGTGGAGAGAGAAAGGGGAGGCCCCACCCTTCAAAACACCCTTATCCCAATGCACCTGGGCAGCCACTCTTCTAAGGCAGCACGGGTCTCCTCAGGGGATTTGGTCATTTTCTTGGTCCACCTCAGTCGATTAGCAATTCTGTGCACATGTGTGTCCACTGCTGCATGGAGATAGAGCAGGATGAACCAATTTAGTCCATCAAACCATCATGGCCCAAATCCTTGAGTATATATGTAGGCAGGGTGTCTGAGTGGCCCACTTTAAAGCTGTAGAGATGGGAAGTACATAGTCCTGGCTGCACAGCTACTGCATCTCCAGTGCTAGACTAGACCTAGGGTCTCTCCCTGGTTGCAGTCCTCTGCAGGCTTTACTCCTATTGCCAGGGGAGGCTGGTAGAGTTCAGTCCCAGCAATCCTGATGTCAACTGTAGGTGGGTAGAAAGGTATCTCTGCTCTAGATTCTGCCCCAATGACAGTAACAGCTATCCTGGATCAAGGACTTGCTGGTGTTGCACAGGTCCATCACACAAATCCACCAGCCTCAGCTCAGTAACTCATTTCTGATTTTTGTTTGGGAGATGGTCTCATTATTTAGTTCTGGCTTAGAGCTGGGGAAGATAGCTCAGCAGTCTAAGTGCGTGTCTGGCAAGCATAGAGAGCCGAATTCAATCCCCAGTGCTGCATGCAATGCTGGCCATGGAACCCAGGGTGCACCCTGCTGGCCCCGAAACCATGCATGGTGGCACATGCCTGTAAACTCAGCACTGGGGAGGCTGAGCTAGGATGAATCTGAGCTACATAGTTAGACCTTGTATCCAATCAATCAATCAATCAATCAATAAATGAAGTAAATAAATAAATAAATAGTTTAGGTTAATCTTGAACTATGCAGCCAGCCTTAGGATGGCTTGAACTCCAGCCATCCTCCTGCCTCAGCTTCATTGAATGTTGGAATTATAGGTACGTACCACCACACCTAGCTGTTTTCTTTTTTTAAAAAATTAATTAATTAATTAGATAAAGGGTTGGAGATCGAACTTAGTTCTTGCATTTCCCAGGCAGGTGCTTAAGATGGTGGAGCTATCTCCCCAGCCCTGTTTTTATTCCTTGAGACAGGGTCTTGCTATGTAGTTCAGGCTGGCTTGAACTCAATATGTAGTTCCAATTAATGTCAAACTTGCAGTGATCCTCCTGCCTCAGTCTCCCAAGTACTGGGATTACAGGTATACACCACCATGTCCAATATAATAATTTTTTTAACTCTTTTTTTTTTTATATGTATTTGGTATAGGGTCTCACTATGCAACTTAAGCTCATAGTGATCCTACTGTTTTCAGCCTCACTGGTGCTGGCATTACAGGTATGCACTGCCATGCCTGGTCTCGGTGGCTGGCTCAGTGTGCCTGGGGGTGGGGTAGGCCTGGCATGTGGTCCAGGGATTGAACTCTGGTCCCTGCACTTGCCTAAGCAGTTGCTTAGTCTGCTGAGCTATGTTGCAGGCCCCTAGCATAGTAATTCTTTACATACCACCTGTGGGTGTAAAATCAGACCAGGCAGGGTTCACTCCAAAGCATAAAACATCCAGGGTACAGTATGTGCTTGGCACATATGAGGTTCTGGGTTTGATTCCCAGCATCAAAACCCAAAAAACTCCAAAAAACCAAAACTGTAAAAGCAAAAACCCAAAAGTGTATAGTCTCAGCTTGTAATTTCCCCAGTTGACATCTGGCCCATGAAGGGCCTGTCATGTTTCCTCTGCCTCATCTCCTGTGGTCTGAGGTCCTGCCTGGCTCTGGGTACCAGGTTGGACAGCAGCAGCTTGACCTAGCAGGCAGGTCTGAGATCACTGTTGTAGAGCTGGAATCTGCCACTACAGCTATCAGGGACAGAGAGGGGTGTGGTCAGGGTTGCTGCTCAGCTCCTACATCTATCATCTGGCTGTTATAGAGGCTCAGTCTGAGTGCCTACTCACTAGTGTCTCCTCCTCTGTTCCAGGCCTTTTGGCCAGTTGCAATCTAGGCTCTGCTTTCTTTTTCACTATTCACCATGGAGTAAAGCTACTCCCTGTAATAGTTCCCTTGTCTTGCCAGTGCTTGGGTGCAGGCAGAGGATGATGGCTGAGGGCCATATTCCAGAAACCCTGAGTCTGTTTCCTTCTAACACAGAGCTGACCATGCTCCTTAGGATGCCAAGTTCAGTCCAGGGCTACGTTATGTGTGCCATTCTCGTGCTGGTCCAAAGGGCTTCTGATATACCTTTATAGTTAAGTAGGGCAACTTCTTCATTGGCTGTGAAGGAAGGAGGCCAAGTACTTGACCCAAGGTCACCCAGCTGGAAACGGAAGAGCTGGATGGGCTCCTATAACCTACAGCTCTAGCTTTTTATGTGAAGAGGACTTTTTCTCTTCTCTAGGAAGCAGCTCTATGGTTACTGATGATCAAGTCCACAGACAATAAGAAAGTGACTTTCCAACACTCCTTTTGGCTGTGTCTACTGTGTTTAAAATACAGTGCCCTGCTGGCCACGGGCCCTTCCCCGACAGAGGTACCCAAACACAATACAGCACTCCCAGGACATGGGAAGGCAGCTGAGGACAGTGCCCAGATAAGCTCAAGTGTCTACAGGAGGCTGGCAGGTGGCATTGTGAGTTTAAGTAGGGGAGGAGGCTGTGGCTGCTCCTGCCCAGCCTGGTTTTTGCAAGGATTAATACTATGCAGTGTCAATTGTAGCTGCCAGCTCCCACCCACAGCTCTGGGCCTTGAGCTGCTCTCTTGCCTGTCAGGGAGTGCTGCAAACTGCTTGATCAAGGACCTGTTGAGGGATGACCTCTTTTTTTTTTTTTTTTTGTATTTTAGGGAAGGGTCTACAAGGTCTCACTACTAGATTAGACTCATGGTGATCCGCAGTCTCAGCAAGCCCCAGGGGCAGGGCCGTAAGGCAGGCCTGGGGATTGAACCTTGGGCCCCTGTGCCTGCTTGCAGGCACGTTAATCTGCTGAGCTATTTATTTATTTGTTTGTTTATGTATTTATTTATTTTTATGGCTGGCTCAGCCTGCCCTGGGGATGGGGCTGGCGCAGCATATGGGGCCAGGGATCGAATCGTGGTCCCTGGGGTTGCCTAAGCTTGCCTAAGCAGGCACTTTAGACCACCAAGCCATCTCGCTGGCCCCTGAGCTATTTAAAAGTTGAAAAGGATTTTTTTTGGCTGCTTTAGGGGCAGGTCTGGTAAGGTATGTAGGCCTGGGATCGAACCCCAGTTCCTTGGAACCCCAGTTCCTGCTGGGGTTCCTGTGCCTGACTGCCTTTGTGTTTGCCTGAGCAGGTGATTAAACAACTGAGCTAAGCTGCAGGCCCCCCTAGGGGTATGACCTTTGCTTCCAGAACCTCTGCAGAATTCCAAAGTAAGGGGTAAGGAGAGGCTGGGGTCATTTTCCTGGTTTCTGGGCTGGCTGAGCCCTGCTGCTGTGTAGCTTAGGGGCAATTTCTCTACACAAAGGTCCAAGAAAGCAGCAGCACTATCCCCACCACAGGGAGTCTGCCTTATCCTACACACTGAAATCTCCAGTGCCAGCAAGTGACATCCAGGAAAAGGATTCCATGATGGGTCCTAACGCTGTCATAAACCTCAGTTGTCTCATTTCACAGCTTTCTGCTGCACAGCTGTGCAGATACTGTTTCTTCTGTCTGGAAAGCACTTCCTCCTCTCAATCTGGCTAACCCTGCCTCACCCTGAGCTCTTGGTGGAAATAACCTGAGGAAGTCTTTCTAGATGCCACTTGCTCAGCTCAGGCTCTGCAGCGTGTGTGGGTTTCCCATCAGAGATGACCACATGTGAGGTACTCTCTGTTGAATCTTTTTCCAGCAGGGAGCATACACTTGTGTCTAGCTTCAGGGCCCTTCACAGAACACAACAGATAGTAGCTCAGTAAATTAGAGCTCCTGCTGTCAATATGGCGGGGCTGGCCAACTTAGCATTGAGAACACCATGCTAACTCTTCAGGTTGAGTCTTGGATGAGGAGGCTGGAACTGGGTCCAGGGTCACATGATGTCGAGAATCCCAATAGCAGTCAGCAAGCCTAGAGCCCATCCCTCTTTCTTGTGCCAAGTGCCACTCACCTATGCCTGACACAGTACCCCAGGCCACAGCCATAGCTAAGTGTGCCATCTTGGGCCCGACGCCTGGCAGTGCTACCAGTTCTGACAGAGAGGCTGGGATGTCTCCATTGTAGTGCTGCTGCAGGATGGCACTCGTCTGCTTGATGAATTTTACCTTGGTCTGAAAGATGGTTAAGGGTCAGTCCTGCAGAGGGGAGGTGTAACCTGACCCAGGAGGACAAGATCTCAAAGAGACACATAGAGATGCAGAGCTGCCTATCACCTGCTCACCCCATTCCTCAGTGATAGGAAGGAGCCAAGGGCAGCAGAGAGACTCAAGGGAGGCCCTTGACAGAGACCAAAGGCAGGGCTAGACTCTTGCCTTCCATTCACATGGTCCAATGACATGTCTGTGGGGCCCAGTTTGTATTTCTCTGCCCCAACATTCCCTGAACAAAGGGTGGGCTAGGCTGAATAGGCCAGCCATTCCCAGGAGCTGGGCTCCTCAGAACCTGGGCCTTCAACAAAGAAGGTTGGAGCCCCAGACTCCCCTACCGGCTGCTGAGCCAGCCAGTCAGGTCCCATTCTGTGCCGGAATGAAGAAGAATATTTAAAGCGTAGCTGACTACAGCCCACACCACTGCTAAGTAGAAGGAGCCCCATCCACTGAGCTACTTTCTGTCCACCCACCAACCAGTATTCTGGGTGGGCAGCTTGTTTGGGGTGATGCTCTCGAGGTAGGCCTGGAGTAAACAAAGGGGAAGGCAAAGAAAGGAAGGGCAGGCTGCTGGGTGGGGAGATGGAGGAAGGAAGGGGCACAAACAGGAAGGCCAAGGAGTTCCAGGGACAAAGTACTAGCCACAAAGGCTGCTACCACCCCACCCTACTGGCTGCTTAGTGGCATGAGGAGCTGGTAGCCAGAAGGCACATTTGCTCCTTGCCTTTTGTGTCTCTGCCAGGCCAGTGCAACCCTAGCCCTGTTGTTATAAGTCAGGCTCACCCTCCAGAATCCCACAGGGTAGATGAGCTTGCCCAGTGTGTCGTCATCTGTCTGCAGGATGCTCTCTACTGTCAGACCCCGGGCCCGAAGTCGCTGCATGGCACCTGCTGTCACCTGGTCTTTGGTCTGGCTCGAAAGCATCAGGGCTAGCAGCACCTGGTATCTTCGTACCTGCTTATGCAATGACAAGAACCAGGGTACAATGGGTTCTGGGAGCTTGCTCTGGGCAAGGCTCATCAAGCCCTCCATCAAACCTCCTTTTGTCCCTCCGGACTTTCTACCCACCAAGGCTAACAGGGTGTGTGTGTGTTTGCCTTGTGCTGCCTGCTAGTTAAGAGCAGTTAAGAGCTAGTTAAGAGCTGCCAGGCATCAGGCTGTCCCAGCTAGATGCAAGAAGCAAGTGTCTTCCTTGTTGAGGGAGGCTGTCATCAGGCAGGTGGGTCTCTGCCTACCTTTGGGGGGACACTGGTGTCACAGCAGTGCTCAACCCCCAGCTGGTCCACAGGTGCATCCTTTTTGCTCCTCATAGTGCGGATATTGGCTAGCTCCTGCTTCCAGTTGGGTGGCTCCCAAACTATCACATCAAGGAGGTCAGCCCCCTCTCTTTTCTCACCGTCTGAGGCCTCATAGGCCACATGCAGTTTCTGTGCTTTTCGCTGTTGCTTCACAGGCCTGTGTTTTTTTCTTCCTTCTGCAAAAAAGCATTCAGCCAGGTGTGGTGGCAAGAGCCTGTGTCCCAGCACTTGGGAGGCTGAGGCAGGAGGATCACCATGGTTCAAGGCCAACTTGGGCTACATACTACATAGTGAGTTTAAAGCCAGCCTGAGCTACATAGTGAGATCCTGTCTCCAAACAACAACAAAAAATCATCACTCTGTCCTTCTAGTGGGGGCCACGAGGGAGGGCACAGGTACCACCTAACATCTCTCTCATTCAGCTACCCCAGTAGGGCTGCTCTGCCCCCTGCAAGACAGAGGATGCAACCCTGAAAAACTACAGTTAGCATACCAGGATTCTAGCAACAGCCTCTACCATTATGCCCCAATACATCCACTCACCTGTATCTAACTTTCTAACATTCAAATCAGACTGTGTCACTACCCTTTCAGAACTCCTTGGCTTCCCTCTGCACTCAAGAGGAGTCCAAACTCTCTTACACCATGAAAGCACCCGCTGACCTGGGATGGATGCACCATCACCTGCTTACTTCCCACTGCACACCCCTCCCTCTGCCAAGCCTGCCCCAGAGGGTGTCCTTGTCTGGACTACCCTTGTGCCCTGGGTGCCTATGGAAGTCCTGCTTTGGCAAAATCTGTAGAAGTCCCAGCACGTTCCCTGTTAGTCCCTTGCGTCCTGCTTCTTGACCCACAGTAGGTTAGTCCTTAAGGACAGGACACGAACAATAAATGCCATGCCCTTTCCTGTTTTCTCTTAGAGCCACTCCCCATTTGGGGGGAAGACTTCTGGCTCGGTGTTTCTTGGCAGTCAGTCTGGCCAAGAAGGAAGCAGCTCTGAGCACAGAGCTGCTGTGCCACACAACCAGCCTGGCACAAGTAGACCGCCGTGGGGCAGGCTGGCGGGAATGGAAACTCGCTTAGGACGCGGGCGCATGCAAGTGCGTGTAAGCGCCTAGATGCAGCTAGCAGCATCCGAGAAAGGACCAGTGTGGAACGGCAGAGCCTCTCGGAGGACCACAGGGCTCGTTGGTGTGTGCGGGCTTTCCCGAGTATTGGGTTCTTAGCTTTCAGGCCTCGGTCCCATGCCCTCACTTCTTCCGCGGCGAGGTCGGTTACTGAGCTACCTGCGGCCACCTCTCGGTTCCCGGGCGGCGGAGGCTGTTCCCTATTTCCCAGCGACCCAAATCCAGTCGCTCGGCTCTGGCTGCGAGTCAACATCCTCACCGCGGGTTTCATGCCTGGCGCTGCAGATACCACCTTCCAGCCGCGCCGCGGCCGGTCACGTGCTCAATGCGCGCAGAACTGTGGCTTCCAACAAGCCCAGCGCTGCGCTCCGCCCTGTTCCACCCCCGGAAGTGCGGATTGCGCTTCCGGCGGCGGCTTAGGGGGTCCAGGGAGTGAGCCCTTCTCAGCGGCAGGCGGCCGCACGGGGTGAGTGATTCTTGGTGGTACTATCTCTCATGCCGGCTAGGACCCCTGGCCGGCCCAGTGGTGACCGGGTGGCGGGGAGGCGGGCTCCATGCACTTAGGCCTCAGCCGCGCCTACTGCAGCTTACTCTGCTCTCTAAGGCCTCCTTGCTTTTATAAATCATGGCGGGTGTGAGCGGGTCTCTGCTGCAGGTGTTCCTGCGACAGGTCCTCATTCACCCAGGGAGAAGGTGGCAGAAGTGGCCAGGGGACAGGGGCACAGGTGGCTGTGTATGAGTAGGCAGCAAGTTAGGTTAGGCCTGCATCTACCATATTTTTTTGTGGCCAGCTAGCCCACTTGTGGTTGAGTAGTCCCACGGGATGGAGGAGGAGGTGGAGGTGGTGTTTGTTATATCCCCTTAGAGACTAAGGTGGGTTTGGAAGAACGGTGGCACTTGCGGGCAAGTGATGGGGAACTATTTCTCAGGTGTTTCCAATGCCTTTTCTAAATAGAGGAGCTCTTTCCTGGGCCCCTCCCCACTATGGCCAAGCCAGCAAACAAAGATTCCGGCTTGAAGGAGAAGTTCAAGACTTTTTTGGGACTTCGGACAACAAGGCCAAATCCTAGGTCTGCAGAAGGCATTCAGACCGAGTTTATCATCACAGCAGAAATCCTGAGAGTGAGTAAGCTGCCTATGGCTTTTTTGGCCTAGTGAGGAGGGCAAGAAATACTGGTGTGTCATGGGGTTCTGTAGGGATGCGTTGTTGGTGACTGCACAGGGCTGTTGTCCCCAGTATTATGGAGGGTTACATGTATGTTCTTTCTCAGGACACTTAGCATCAGGATCTTGGTGACTTGCTCTGGCATACTTATGTTAGAATTCAAGTGTTGATGCAAGAAAACCTAATTTTCCAGGTGTGACCTGAACACTTTTGTCATCACAGGTGGTTAGGGATGGCAGGTGTTAACTGGTAATATGTGAGTTCCTGGGAAAAGTGGATTTTATTTTAATGTTCAGATCCTTCTACATATTAAATGTGTGCTCAGTGAGCTACACCTCCAGCCCGTGTTTTTTATTTTTTATTTTTTTTTGGTGGTAACAAATTTGAGGCCCATTGTGCTAAGCAGGCACAATGCCATTGAACTATACCTCAATCTTTTTAAAAAATTTTAATTTTGAGACCAGGTCTTGGCTAAGTTGTCTAGGCTGGCCTTGAAATTGAGGTTTTTCTGCCTCAGCATCCCAAGTAGCTGAGCCTTTAAGTTTGTGCTACTGGGCTTGACATGTCCTTATTCATGTGTTTGAATCCTCCTACTAACACGTACCTTGAGGCTGTATTCTGCCCATAAGTAAATGTTAAATTTTTGCATTTTAAAATTTCTTTTTTTTTTTTTTTTGAGATAAATTCTCACTATGTAGGGCAGACTGGCTTTGAACTCACTTTACGTAGCCCAGAGTGACCTCAGATTCATGGTGATCTTCCTGCCACAGCCTCCTGAGCGCTGGGATTACAGGCTTGTGCCACCACATCTGGCTAATGTTTCTGACTTAGAAACACCCAAAATGCTTATCTCTTGATGACAATGGCTATATAATGGAATATAGATTTGGAAATAGAAACAGTGAACTGCTGGCACAGGGCACAATAGGAATGAACATTAAAAAATGTGCTAAGTGAAAGAAGTTGGTCATAGAGGTCCCCATAATGTACAAGTTCATTTATATGAATTGTCTGGAATAGGAAAATCTAGAGAGGCCAAAAGCAAAATAAGTGGTTGCTAGGGGCTGAAATGCAGAAGGAATTGATATGTAATTTCCTTTTAGGAAGGTTTTTTTGGTTGACTTAGGCTGCCTTAATAGTGGGTATGGGGATCGAACTACCATCCCCTGTGCCTGACTGGGATTGCCTGCACAGGTGCTTAAACCACTGAGCTAACCTGAAAGCCCCCTGTAATTTCCTTTTGGGATGATGAAAATACTCTGGAATTAGAGATGTTGTAAACATTACACATATATTAGACTCTGAATTGCATAGTTTAAAATTGCTGCAAGAGTGTATTTTATTTTTATTATTATTATTATTTTTTAAATTTTTTGTGGGACCAAGGTTCAAACTCACGACCTTGCACTTGCCAGGCAGGCACTTGTACGACGGAGCTGTCTCCCCAGCCCCTGCAGAGGTGTATTTTATATTCTGTGAGGTTTTTTTTTTAGGTATCAGGAATTGAACTCAGGACCTTGCACTTGCCTGACAGGTGCTTATGCCACTGAGCTATCTCCCCAGCCCCATTCTGTGAGTTTTCTCTCAATAAAACCTTGCAGTTTTAAAAAAAATAACCAGGGCTGCAGAGATAACTCAGTAGCATACATAGTTCCTGCCAGGCAAGTGCAAGGTCTTGAGTTCGATTCGCAGTAAAAAAGAAAAAAATCAAAACAAAACAAAAATATTGCCTATTGCCAGTCTACTGAGGTCCAGTAGTAAGCTTTTTGCCAAAACCTTATTCATAGAGATCTGTTACAGAGCTCTCGTGTAGAAAATACAGAGCAGAGCAGTTTGTTAGATGGTTTGTGATTGCATTTGGGCAGATCTGTCATCTGAGTACTGCCCTCTTTTTCTTCTTTTTGCTTTCTAGGAGCTGAGTGTTGAATGTGGTCTTAACAATCGCATCCGGGTGATTGGGCAGATCTGTGAAGTTGCAAAAACTAAGAAATTTGAAGAGGTAGGTTTGCCTCAGAGATACCACCCAAAAACTTTAAATTTAGAGGAAGAAAAATAGAAGCCCTTAGTTTTCTTTTTGCAGGAACATATCTTCTCATCGCATGTTTGGGCTGTGGGGATAACGGGATGCTAAGAGAGGGTGTGATTTCACAAAGACTGCTTCATGGCATCATGGTTTTGGGCCTTCTTGGGAAATGTGACTGGTTGATGAACCCTCACAAAACAGACACAGTATGTATATTTTTGATGATAATTTCCAGTCTCAGGCTGTCTTGTGGGCAGAGTGGCTGGTTTTCTAGGGGTGTTGATGTAGAGCACTTTTGAGCTCCTGACTTTGCCCAGCATTTGTGTGTAAGATTCAGGAGGTGACTCACTTCTGCTAAGAGAAGTAGCTACTACATGTTTAGCAGTTCGCTGGTAATATACAAGTTATACATTATCAAGAGGTAAAATAAAAAACAGAATGCATATTGAAAACTTTGCCTTTGTAAATATATAATGTTGTGCCCATAGAGAAGCAGACCTGTAAGAACTGGGATGGTCCATAGACTCAGTGTCTTTGTTGTTCCTCAGATTGTATCAGTAGGAATCTCAAATGCAACACAGGACATGTGGGTTCCAGCAAATCTAACATTTAAAAATCAGTAACCTTTGAAGTCCCCATTACTAGAAGGAGTGGTTGAAGGGAGAGAAAGGGGATACAAGAGCCAGCTCAAGCGCTTATGTAAGCACTTGAGTCTTGGTGGCTCTAGGCACCCAGAATTAGTTCCCATAGCTGGTGGCAGTTGTGAGAGAAGCAGACTTCAGAAGGCCATGCAGAGTTTGTCCTTAGCATCTTCAGTGGTAATAGGGGAACTCCTGAGTGGTGCACATCTGGTAAGTTCATATAAACGAAAATCATGAGCCAGGGTTTTGGGTAAGGTGAAGACCAAGACTCCACCCTGCACATCTGATTTAGAGACTTCTCATGCCTTCCTTTTAGAGTATGAGCACCTTTACAACAGACTCTTTGCAGTCTTAGGATAGCCAAAACTGCTCCGTTGGCTTGCCTGTTGTACTCTTTCCCTAGTTTTTGGCTTAGGCTAGTTAAAGGGACTTGTTGAGGTTTAAAGTGATTCTGAGACCTATGGTCATTGCAGGTTGCTGAGGACCTGGTTCTGTGTCAGAAGACCCCATTCCTTTGTGCTATTCTTTGCTTTGTCATGTTCTTGTTTCAAGGGGCCAGGGTTCTTGAAGACCGCATCCTTATTGTTGTCCCCTTTGTGTTGGTGGCAGCATGCAGTGGAAGCACTCTGGAAGGCTGTTGAGGACCTGTTGCAGCCAGAGCGCCCAACAGAGGCCCGACATGCAGTGCTCGCTCTGCTGAAGGCTATTGTGCAGGGGCAGGTAAGGGGAGGAGCCTGATGAAATTTGGTTGATGGCAGGTTATCAGCTATATAGTTCAGTGACATGGCACCTGCCTGGCACGTACAAGGTCCTGAGTTCAATTCCCAGTACCAATCCCTGGATCTCCACTAGTGGTCAGGGATTCCCCCTTCACCAGGCTGCAGCTGGGCAGGAGTGTTCAAACCGTTGAACTCTCAAGGCCTGTCTTGCTACTCCTACCTGGAATACTTCTCCACTGGTGGTCTGTTTCTTCCTTCTTGGCCCAGCTGTTTAGGCTCTTTTACCTTTGGTGGGGTGCCGTGTATGGGGTCTGGTGGTTAGCAGGGCCTCCACAGCCGCTATGTGAGCATTGTATCATTGCTCCTATCTACGTGACCCTGGCTATTTACTGGAACCCCTGAGCCTCTACCACTTCACTTTTTTTTTGGTACTGGAAATTGAACTCAGGACCTTGTACTTGCCAGGCTGGTGCCATGTCACTGAACTATATCCCTGGCCTACCTCCTCACTTTTGATGGGAGTGATGGCTGAACCTTCTTCCTCAGGCATAGTCTGGGGATGGAAAGATGAAATTCATGAGAAGGTAGAGAACACTGCCTAATATGAGCCTTGTTACCTTGCCTCTGCTGCCTCATCCCCCACCTGGAGAATTCCCCCTTCATGGGGCTGCAGTTGGGCAGGAGTACAAACCTTTGAACTCTCAAGGCCTGTCTTGCTATTCCTACCTGGAAGACTTTTTCCACTGGTGGTCAGTATCTTCTTTCTTGGCCCAGCTGTTTGGAGTGGCCTGTCCACTTGTAATGTCCCTCACCTGGTGCCTTTGGCTTTTGTGGTCATGATATGTATGCATGGATCTACTCTGAACTGTGAGCTGAGTGAGGCAAAATTGCATTATTCCTGCTCTCTGACCTGACATACCCAGAGCCCAATGCAGTAAGTGGTCCACACATACAAGGCAGCTGCCAGCTAGTGATTCTGGTCCTCTATCCCAAGCCCACTCTCAGAGGGAAGGACAGCAGGCCAGACCTGGTGTCTCAGTGCCTGTTGTACTTTCTGGCCTATTGAAAGGTAACTGTGTGAGAGAACTTAGCAGGGCTCTGCTGACCTGGTGTTTTTGTCTTTAGGGTGACCGGTTGGGTATTCTCAGAGCCCTATTCTTTAAAGTCATCAAAGATTATCCTTCCAACGAAGACCTTCATGAAAGGCTGGAAGTTTTCAAGGCCCTCACAGACAATGGGAGGCATATCACCTACTTGGAAGAAGAACTGGGTTGGTATCACACTGGGTGTGAGGTTTCTCTGACTTTGGATCAAATTTAACCTGGGATGGGGAAGGACCTGGGGGTGTCTACAAGGGACGCAGTGCTACACACTTCTACTCACCTAGATTTCCCAAGGAGTTCTTTCAAGGTGCAGCTCTTGGGCCTTACTCCAGACCTGGTGGCTCAGAGTGATTAGGAAGTAGGTCTTGAAGATGTCTTTCAAGTGGGTGAGTGGTCTGTTGTTAGGAGAGGATATTGTCAACTTATCTCACCCACTGTGTACTGCTTGAACCCAGTTTGAGTTTTCACCATGGTTGGTTGGCTTCCTGTACCTTGACAATGAGACATTTTGGTCAGACTCTATACTTCATGTCATTGTTGTAGGAAGAGGAAGGAGGAAGTAAATCTGAGTGAGATTTTGTTGCTGTGAGGTTGAGAGATGGCTCTAAGTGTCTGATCTGCCCCAAGAAAGGAGCTGACAGCTGTGGGCAACCATGCATGTAATATGTCTTCTTTCAGAAACAGTAGGGGTGATGGAGGTGCCCAGGAGCCTGTGTCCTGGACATTTGTCTCCACCCCATGATGTGTGTTCCTTGCAAAGGGAGTCTTGCCTGCATATGAACTGCACAGTCCTATTGCTACCCAGTTCTGACTTTCAGGCTGTTTGGGAGTGTCCAGGCATGGTCCCTGTGTGGGTTCCTGCTGAGTTTTGGGCACTGTGCATGGTCTGCTTGTGACTGCAAAGCAACTGATAATATGCTTCTCAGCAGTAATGGGACTCAGACTCTTTCCTGAGGAGGAGGTGAGGAGAGGGTGTAGTTTTGGCTTCTCAGCAAGCTACTGTCCTGTTCTCCCACAGCGGACTTTGTCTTACAATGGATGGATGTCGGCTTATCCTCAGAATTCCTGCTGGTGCTTGTGAACTTGGTCAAGTTCAACAGCTGTTACCTTGATGAACACATCGCATCAATGGTTCAGTAAGAAATGGTTTAAGGACTGGAGGTGTAGCTTAGTAGTAGAGTATAATTTTCTGGCAGGCACAAGGCCCTGGGTTTAATCACCAGTACTAGAAAAAGAAAAGAATTGGAAAGAACATACATAGTGTTATTGTAATATAGTTGTATTGCTTTAAGTTCAGCTTTGCCAGTTGAATGAAGTCAATAAAACTACCAAGTAAATAGAGAAGTTGGAAGTAGAATGGTCTTATACTTTCGTTGTTGTCTTTTTGTCATTTTCTTAAACATCTTTTGGTGTCCATGAGGGCAGGCACTGGCACAGAGTGGGGACCCTGAGGAAGGATGTACTCCTTCTATAACTGACATCATAGAGGGACTAAAACATGAAGTGTAGTTGTTCAGCCTTCTAAGAAACACACTATGAACTGACGGTCCTTCTTCCCCAGCATGATCTGTCTGCTATGTATCCGGACAATGTCCTCAGTGGACATAGAGGTCAGTGACATCCTTCTTGGGGTAGTTGTTTGCACCTTTGTTTCTGGAAGACTGGGATTCTGGGGTCAAGCCCAATGTGCCACTCTGTCTTTGTGGCCCCAGGCAGCTGCTTGGCACCTCTGAGTTGCAAAAGTCTGCCCAGTTAGGATAGTTAGGTGGGCTCCCCTATGAACTTTTACCTTGCAATGGGGCAGCATAGTGTTGATGACCTATTGGGATGGGGAACAGGATGAGCGCAGAAACACCTTTCAAATGTATTCTGTTTTGCTCTGTGCTTTTTTTTGGGTGCTCTGTGATTCTGAGAGAGGCTACATGAGCAGTGGAAAGAAAGGTGGGAGTATGGGGCACCAGTGTGATCTTTTCTTCCCTCCTGCAGGTCTCCCTGCAGGTGCTGGATGCTGTGGTTTGCTACAACTGTCTGCCAGCTGAGAGCCTCCCTCTGTTCATTGTTACCCTGTGTCGTACCATTAATGTCAAGGAACTCTGTGAGCCTTGCTGGAAGGTGGGGTGTCTTTTCTTGGGATATGTCTTGTTTTGTTTGTTTGGGGTTTTTTTGGCACTAGGAATCAAACTCAGGACCTCACATTTGCCATTCAGGCACTTATGCCACTGAACTAGATTCCCGGCTTGTGTTCGGAGACAGGGTCTCGCTATATAGTTCAGGCTGGCCTCAAACTTAGTATATAGGATAGCCTGGCCACAGATTTCCAGCAATAATCCTGCTGGGATTACAGATATATGCCACCACACCTGATTTGTAGTCATGTCTTAATCCCAGCATATTATCAGAAAGGGCCATCTTCAGTGTTTGGGGTATAATTTTTTGAGTCACCAGGCAGTAGCCTGTTAAGGGCAGTCCAGTGGCCTTTCACAAGCTGTTGACCTGAGGCCAGGGATTGGGTGGCATTTGAGAGCCTTGTAACCTCTGGTTTGGGAGGAGGTCATGATGAGCTGGCTGTGTCACAGGGCTGCAATGACAATGTGAGGCAGTGTGAGGGTTGGGATGCCCTTGATGGGGTTGGGATGCCCTGATAAAGTTGAAAGTTGTATCTGCCAGTCCCTAAGCTGTGTGTTCTGTCTGCTAGCTGATGCGTAACCTCTTGGGAACCCACCTGGGCCACAGTGCCATCTATAATATGTGCCGAATCATGGAGGACAGGTGAGTTTGGGCAGCTGAGGTGACAGATGAGGGTGAATGAGAAGATCAGTCACTGGAAGCCTGCATGAAGAGGCTTCTTTGTGCTGACACCTGCCTTGTGTAGATAAAGTGGACTTTTCCGGGTACTGTTGGGTGTCTGAGGAATCTTCTTTTTTTTTTAGTTATAGTTGGTACAGGTTTTCACTATGCAGTTGAGACTTGTAGTGATCCTCCTGTTTTCAGCGCTGGGATTACAGGTGTGCGCCACCATGCCTGGACTTAGTGGTCCACTTAGTGTGCCTTAGTGTGCCAAGGCATGTGGTGTCGGGTGGAATCCTGGCCCCTGCACTTGCCTAAGCAGGTGCTTAGTCACTGAATTGTCTTGCCAGCCTGAGGGACCTTCATTAAAGCAGGCATATCATATATGTTATCTCCTATCCTCTCCCACCAGGCAAGTGAGAAAATTTATACCTAAACTTGGAGCCTCCTCACTGACCTGAGTGACTCTAATGTGGCTCAGTCACAATCCTATTACACTCATGGTGTTCACCTGCAGCCAAATCATTATGTCCTATCGCTTCTTATCCTGAGAAGCACCCCAGGTTTATCCTCTGCCTGGTAGACAGTCCGCACCAGCGATGCTTAGCTCTTGCTTCCTGACATCCATTCTTATCCCTTGAAAGTTCTCCACATGGCAGCCAAGAGATTTTTTTCCATGTCAGATCTGATTGTGTCACCCTTCACCTGAGGCCAGTGTTTCCCAGCACTCCCAGGACAAAAAACCTCCCTGTGGACCAAGGTCCCCAGCAGCATAGCCCTATGGATCTGTCATACTTTTCCTTTTGCTACTCCCTCTCCTACCGATGGCCCTTGTATACACTTTTTTGAGTAGCTTCTGTTCCCACTAGACTTCTCACTCAATCTTGTGTCCCTGGATCTTGAATGATTCATGGCACATGTTGCAGTCAAAGAGTGGTTAGCATTGACTAAGATACAAAGAAATTTTGGTTGTTGCTGGCCTGTGTTTTCTGCATACTTCCCTTACCCTTTCTCTAGCTGTGCTTCTAGAGATTATTATAGGGATTATTATGGGCACTGCAAGTGCTAATAGGCTCAATAGACCCAACACAGGGCTAGGGCCCTACTCACATAGTGTCTTAGTTACTTTTACTCGTTGCTGGGACAAATACCCGACACTCAAAATGAAGAAAGGAAAGGTTTATTTAGCTCACAGTTGCTGGAGGTTTCGGTCCATATTCGGCTGGTCCAAGGCTGAGAGGAACAGGGCAGAAGGCATCAGTTCATGATGGCAGAACAACCAACTCAACCAACTCACCGGAGCAGAGAGTAACAGCCCTTTAAAAAGTATCTTTGT